>JBCEWB010237587.1:386-23629 GCA_039654565.1 Peronia peronii
GTCCAGGACGGGAGTTGTTCACCACGGGGAAGAGAGGGCGAAGGAACCCCCCCCCCCCCCCCCCCCGATTTCTCAACAAGACTTAGTCTTCCTTGAACATGATGTCTGGTCTGTTATCACGCCAGAACTTTACCAGCCATGGTTTTGTTTGTTTCTTTGGTGTTTTTTTGTCTTCATCGACTCTTTGGAAAAAACGCTTGGATAAAGCACATCATTTTTCTGTAATAATAGGACTTAATGATAGAGGGGAACCATACACCACCATAGCCTGTCATTTTCTTTGATAATGGAACATAATGTTAGCGAAACGTAGCAAGTTACCATACAGAATAGCATGACATTTTTCTGTGATAGTGGGACACATTAGCGCTAGAGGAACGTAGCGAGGTCCACCATACACAGCGGAATGTAACAAGTTCACCATATATTTTTGCAAAGCAGAAGTGTATCATAGAAAACTATGTTAACCTGGTGTCATAGGCCATGTGCATGTATAATATCTACGAGTGATGGGTTGCCAGCCAAGCGCTTCATACATGACTAATCATTTCTCGAGCTGAATCCTCTTGGGCCCCGAAGCCTGAGACACTCTGAAAATAGACGAGAGTATTATAGAATAGGGTCAAGGACAAGACAAGATTTAGACCATAGTAGAGAGTTGATGTTTATATCTTAAATCTCTTTTGGGGACATAGGGACAAATACTATTTCTGGCTCCCTCCTACCATTATCACTGCAACTATTAACCCTAATACTGCTACACCTGCTGCTATACTATTGGTGCTGCTGTCAAGTACATGTGTTATTCTAGCCACTGTTGCTGAGACGACAATTATCGCAATGACTATACATCTGTTATTACTACTGCTACTGATGCTACTATTACTATTGTTGTTGCTGCTGTTATTAGTACCACTGTTACCACCATCACCACTTATACAATGGACTACTATGTAGAAAATATTCACCCTTTTACTTTTCATCTCGATGAATACACTGTAGAGAACGACAACTCGACGAACAAACAGGCCGCCTTTACAAAGATATGTTTGAATAAAAAAGAACATTTACAGGATCCCATTCGTCTGTATCATGCGGGTGTTCAAAGCCTGCTAGGCAGATCATGTGATATTATGGCTCTTCTGTTCATAATTCATTTCATAACCTTGTATTATTTTCAACCCCCCCCCCCCCGTTTGAAACGTTTGAAAAAGAAACTGCGCATTTAGCTCATTTGAGAGCATTAGTGTTCAGCTATTGATATGTGTTTCTCTGGATAGTTCAGCTTTGCCCTAAATCGGAATATCTTTTTTTTTTTTTTTTTCCATGACCATATTGAGATTCACTGAACGGCACTTGATAGAAATTCGCTCTTCTGGCCGGCGGGTTTGTATCAGCTGCGTTACCTAGAGGCCTCAGTTTGTTCAAGCATTGGCTGTTACTTCGCATACTACAGTAACAGCGCCATATTCAACATCGGTATCTGTACACGCGATTGTTTTTCACGAAAGATCTGTCTTCAGAAAAAAGGCGAAAGAGGCAATCTATGAGATGAGTTAGGAGTTTGATGGGACAAAACACAGACCCTCCCCCCTCCCCTCCCGCTTCTCTCTCTCTCTCTCTCTTTCTCTCTTGTTTCTCTCTCATGATTATAACAAATAAATAGATGTGTCGAGAAAATGATCAATTTTTATAAAGGAAATCATGGATGCATTGACGCCCGATACTGGGAGGATGACTTGAATGTTTTAGTCCATTGAAATATTCTGACAGAAGTGGGCGTTCATTTTAAGCCAGAGCTGACCCAGAGCATGAGAGAAATTCACTTCTGTCATCAACGAGACGCTGATCAAGTTACGTCAGTTTTTTTTTTTGTGCGGAGTCTGCCTCGTTCTGATGTTATTCGCGATAATTTTGTCTGAATAAATGTGAGGGTGAATGCATTTATATTGTATCTCATCAGCTGTGAATGGAGTTTCCTTTGGAGGACAAATAAAGTTTCTCTTCTTTCTCTCACTCTCTCTCCTTGTCTGTCTGTAGTCGCTTTCTCTCTCTCTGCTGTCTCTCCCCTATCTCTTTCTCTCTCGCTTGCTAATAAATACGCGCTTACGACGACATTAACTTTAACAAGTTGGTCTGAATCCTAACGCATGGCCTTGGTGGTTAATCTAACCCTTTGTGTGTCACAAATTGTAACGTACTTTGATAAAACGCCTTTCCAGCACAGTGTGACTGTTTCCCACCTATTTAAATAGAAATGTTCACAAGATATAAAGACATTCTGTTGTACCATTTTATTCCCTTGAAACTGCGCTTTTCTCGTGGTGCGTTTAATAAATCTAGATCTACCAAGAGATGGCAAAACAAAAGAGCGATTTCTCGAAACAGCTTTCTGATTGTAGCCTCGTGGAAGAGAGGAAGTAGACGGTGTTGGTGGTGGTGATGGTGGTGGTAGATATAGTATTATACTTATAGTCAGTGGTAGTAAATACTATTGTCTACCAACACAAGCGTATGCAACGGAAGCTATCTTCGTTCTACATATTTCACATCACACCTGTCTCTCCTCGAGTGGTAAGAGGGCCAACACAGACAAGGACTGGTCTAACAGTGCAGGATTCCTGTTATTGCAGATATAACTCTGATAACATTCAAAAAGGGGTCCAAATGATGTTATACCAGTGATCACACTTTTAATTTTGCTATCTCTATCTACTGTATCCATAGAACAGTTGTAATCTATCCTAACTACCATATTCTCTCTTTAATTAACAGAACATATTCCTAGCTAGAGTACCCCTAGACATTTCTACGTAGCCATTCCCAAGGTCCGCTCGGAAGCCATATTAGGTTCCCTTAGTACTAGCTCTTCCAACTGCTAGTGGCTACTATCTGTTCTTGTTCTGAACTCTCACGCTACAGGGTTTATATAGGTTGCAAACATTTCAGGCGTGCAGGCTGGAATGCTCTGAAAGCGATTTTTCTTCCATATCTCTGGTAACTGCCGGAACAAATTTCCCAACAAGTGTATCGAATGACATTGGAAAAACAATCAGGGCGACGTCTGCACCTATTCAGCGAATTCCGAATTCACAGTGTTACTCAAAAACTTCACCGTGAGAGGGAAACGCTTAGACTGCTCAGTCTTAGTCCCATACTTGGGAAGCATCGTAAACAAAATATAACAACTCAAGGCTCACCAGTTTGCACTCCACTGGTCAAAGCTGACCAGCTCCAGTCTCATACGCTCACACTATGAAAAAGCATTTTGTGGAAACAATATTATACTTGTACGTTAGAACTGTCTTTATCACAGAGTTTCTGCTACAGAATTTCATAACCGGTAGGTTACCGAACCGACAGAATCTTGAAAAGTCTCCTCTAGCTTCGTCCTTTGCTCGGTTTTCTACCCACTTCGCCCTTTCGAGATCACATCATGCAGCGTATGCTTTGACTGAGGATCTGATCTTATGCGGGCTTCACTCTGTGTGTGTGTGTGTGTGTGTGTGTTTATTTTGTTTAGTTTCTCTCTGAGGTGTGAGCTTTTGGAAACGGAGACTGCCTGTAGTTGCTAATGGACTTATTGGGAATGTCCTTGTGATTATGTGCCTTCTGTTTGTTTATCACTCCGAGAGACACCCCTTCTTCTTTGTTTCAACCCTGGAACATATTACATATAAACAGTCAATTCTTACAACATGTCTGATTATTGTTCAACTTACGGGTGTAGCAAAAATGTCAAACAGACCAAGAGGAAAGACTGATTAACTTTCGATGAATCTCGATTGAAAAGACAAGTTCTTTTCTGCCTTTGTTCACAACGCGATGTCAGTTATTTTCTTGTGGCCGATCCGTTCGCCATGTGACGATTCATGACAAATCCATTGGTTGAGTGAATCTTACGTGCCCATGATTTAAGTAGGAGATATTTTTTGTTCGTTTGTTTGATTGTAATCATTATGAGTTCAAGTAATCGTCAGTTTATCCGCAGAAAAAAATTTTATGTCGCTGTCAAAAATATAGTTAAGCCCGAGAAAAAAGTCTTCATGTTGAAAAAGGTGTGTTCAGAGTCAGGTAAAGTGAAAGAAATCTGACAAAGAGGTAATTGTGACAAAATTTGCCAGGTTAAACAGAGCAGATTGTTTAGGCTATCAGAGATTTGGCGTTCTTTTTGCAAAATTTATTAACATTAGTAGTTTACTGAGCAAGGAATGGAATTCTTTGAACTTTAAATTGTTTATTTCCCCTGAGACAGGTTTCATTTACAGACTCGTAAAACATGTCATATTTCAAAATCGCTTTAAAACATTTTCGCAAAATCAAAACCTAGTTTGTTAAGCACAGATGCATATGTTTGAAACCGACTTTTTCTCAGAGTTGAGAGAGATTCCTTCCCCTGTGCCCTTCTCAGATGAGCACACAAATAGTCTAGAGGCGAGTCCACAGCTGTGACATGAAGATAATATCAGTGACCAGCGTGCTATTGATAAGAAGGTGCGTGCCTGTTGCTCGTGCTCGTCGCTCGTGCATTACCAACATTGGGCTCTGCATAAGAGACGAACAGCTCGCCTTGTCAATCGATGTCAGAAAGATTTGATGGGCGTGATTGAAGAGTTTGGAAGACAACTATTAGGAGATGTTTCATTCTATTGTTTTAGTTTCATATCGAATCGAAACAGGCAGCTTAACGGAATGTGATTTCAGAACTTAGTGTTCAGTCAGATTTTTTTTCAGGTTACAGCTTGTAAGTTTCAATATGTAAAGCTTATTAGGTTTATAAATCTCAGATTATTAAATGGCACATGCTTGTCAGAAAATCAGAGAAATTTTTCTATATTGCATTTGTAAATCTAATGTCCTTTCTTCTACAGACCCTAAATTCTGCTTTGAGTCTATGGGGACCACATGTCTTTAGTGGCAATCACCAGCGAGGTCTTTCTCAGGAAGCAACCTAGGTACTAAACATTGATCTACGACGGATATCGTGACAAGAACTAAGCCAAATATTAACCTATCACCGAGATCACCAAAAGGACAGCCTAAATACCAGCCACACACCTATCATCCAGATTGCTACAATGATTTAACTGAAATATCAGCCACTGACCTGTCATCCAATTTGTTACAAGAACTTAGCTTAAATAGCAAACAGTGACCTATCATCCTGATCGCCACAAAGACTTAACCCAGATACCAAATATTGATCTATCATTCAGATTGTTACAATGATTTAACATAAATACCAGCCACTAACCTGTCATCAAGATCGTCACAAGAATTTAAATAGCAACAATGGACCTGTCATCTTGATCGCTACAAAGACTTAACTTAACCTGAATACCAGATATTGACGTATCATCGAGATCGTTTCAAAGACGACCTGAATACAAACCATTGGCGGTGTATTTGACACATACGCAGTGCAGTTCCAGATGAATAACCTTCAGTTCCAGCATTTCTCTGTGCCAGCCCCGCTAGAGGAGAGCCTGATGCAGGGCAAGAAGAGGAAGATATGTGAGGGCAACCTGTCCATCCACAGCCTCGACAACAACAGGGAGAACTTGTGCTGTGTTGACAACCGAGTCTGCCCTCACTCACATACACATCCACACACACAGGACCAGTTTGCTGGTAGGTGTAAACTCAGAGGCTTTTCAGTGCGAAAATTCTGTGTTCTCATTGGTGTGTGTGTGTGTGTGTGTGTTTTGTGTATGTGTTTGTGTATGTTCTATCCGTATGTTTATGTGTCTCTGTGAGTATTCATGCATGTGTATATGTCTACTCTTCCTTCTTTTTTTTTTCTTTCTCCTGATTTTTTCTTTTATTTTTCTCTTCTGTTTCTCTGTTTTTTTCTCATCTTCTTTTAATTTTTTAAGAAAATCTGTGTCTTCTTTTCTTTTCCTTTGTCATTCTTTCCTCTTTATTTCTTTACCCTTCTCTTCTTTTTTTATCTTTTCACTCCTTTTTTTTTTCTTTTCTTTTTTTTTTTTTTTTTTTTTTGATTTCTCCATCATTTTGTGCAAACGTGACTATTTTGTGTGCTATTGTTGACACAATTTGCATTTCTGTCATATCTAATATTACGATAGAAAATGATAATAATAAATGTTGAGAAATACACAGAGGAATAGATAAAAAGCTCTTCCTTGCCAGCACTGTCAATGGTGCCTAGAATGATAGCTTCAAAGAAATTTTCACGTCAACAGGTACATCTGTACTGATCTGTAATTTTGGAATGGCAATGGTTTTTTGACCCACCTTGTTATTTCTCCTGGTCAGACACAAAGGGTGATGAACAGGCAGTGTAAAGAAGAGAAAAACACATTTCTCATCTGAAAGATTGATCAACAAAAAATTTGATAAACTGATGTAATGAGAGGAAACATTTTCTCTACCACATAAATTTTTGGGATTTTTTTTATAATGAACGTTTCAAGTAATGAACATGAAAGTGTTTGAGGTTTTTTTTCCTGTCTTCACTGTGCCTGTTCCATATCCCTTGTGTATTGGAAAGAGAAGTAACAGGGCTGATCAAAAACAGTCTTCGTTTAGCAAGGCAAATCTCACACCTATATTCGAGTGACTAATAGTTCTCGCAGAGTGACAAAGTCAGTGATAAACTCAGCTTATGTGACAGAGAGAAAAACCTAGAAAATATACATGTAGCAGTCTTTCATGAGATTCAATCCTCTGTGGATGGAATAGACTGTAACCCACAACCTTTTCTGTCAATAGCATGACTGAGATTAAAAATTTTGCTAGCTGGGACTAATGTACAGGGTTCATCTTCTTTTCTCTTACGTCGAGATGGTTGGCTACAGGGGTTGGAAGGCCATGGCATAACAATTTTTTTCTTTCCTTCTCTGTCTTTTCTATTCTCTCACTCTTTCTTTTTTTTTCTCTGTCTTTTTTTTTTCCCCCTCTCTCTCTTCCTCCCCTCTCTCTCTCTGTCTGTCCCTCTCTCTCTCTTTGTCTTTGTTTTCGACAGGTTGTATGTATAACTGCACATAAACACTTCAGTTTTCCATATATCTATTGCGAGCATATGCTATAAAATAGGGAGGATGAAAATTTATTTATGAAAATAGATTGAAAGGAGTATCCCAAATAAAAGTTTAGCAGATCCCTTCAGATGTGGTGGTCAAGAAGCCAGAGGCACTGGTTGCCCAAAGTTCTCAAAGTAAATCATTCACTTGTTTTTTGGGAGAGAGACCTAATGAATAAACATTTCAGCATGTGAACAAAGCTTTTAAAGGAAGTCATAGGTACATTGACATCTTATATCAAAAGATAATTCAAGGAGACTCTATGTCCATGGAGATGCTGTCAACCGTGGCCTGACATGAGAACAAAAATAACTGAGACAGCCTCATCAGAGGAGTTGAAAGACTAACTAAAACTCAGCTCGACTCGGAAGACTCTAGGCACCCACTTAATTATCAATTGAGATATTCTGAAAGAAAGTGTGTTTGTTACATGTAAGAACTAATCAAGAAAGTTTGCAGAATTTAATTTCTGCCACCTGCGATATTTTTACTGAGTTGTGGGAGTGTTTCTTATGTCTGCTTTGTTCTCATGCTATTTGTCATGTTTTTCTCTGTATGCATGTGAGAGTGAATGTACCTTGCATGTATAGATCTACTTGCTCATAAATTGTGAAAGCAATTTCCTTTAAAGTTTGAAAAAAAAATTTATGTTTTCATATCTTATTATATCTTAACCTCTTTGGGAGAAACTAATATAAAAGCTACATTTCCACCATTCCTCCATTTTTTGACTCAGATTAATTCCAAACACCTTTTCATTCAAAACTGCTTTCACCAGTATTTCATTGTATTTTTTTTTTTCTTTCAGGTCGACATTTCCTTCACCTGCGACACTCAGGAGAGACCACTATATACCACACTGAGGACTGGCAGCCCTCGGGCTCGACGCTGTTCTTTCCTCTTTCAGAAGATCTCATGATCAACACCCGCAACATTGAGCAGTTCAGCTGCTCTTCCGGAAATTTCTTTGTGGCAGGGGAGAAAGGAGTCTATTCCAAAACTTTATCAGGTAAGCAACCGAGCATCTTTCCAAATACCCATCAACAGACAGTCGCACACATACTTTTAGACTGTGCTACTTCAGCTCCATTCTTAGTTGCTCACTGAAGGATCTTTTTCAAAACAAGTGGCTGCAAACCATCTGTGCATCTTACATGAAATTGGCACCGTCTGCTACAAAATTTAGATCATCAATATAAATTGGTTGATGAAAATTTTGTACTCACACCAAAATCACACGCCAAACATTCTCTTTATGCTTTTCAACCTCCTGCAGTTGGTTACCTCAGAACACGGCAAACTGCATTTTTTGATAGTTTTTCCTTTTACTTGATTTGATACTCTATATTGTATACATATTTTAATTACCTCACTGCCTTGTAGACATATTCTGCTGTTCTAGCATGTTAGATGCAATATCAGATCCATATCCAAATCCAATAAAAAAAAATACCTGACTTGCCATAGCTGGAATCAGTGAGTAATAGACATATCAAGCAAATTATCCTCTTCACTGTTCTGGTGACATACGTCATGTGTCACAATACCACCAGTGAGTGCTCTAATGAAGTAAATCATATGTCATGATACCGCAGTTGCAAGTATCTTGCTGACGTACACCTTTTGTCACTCAGTTTCATTTTATGTCCCATGTTCTTTGCTGGTGTTTGAAACTGTTTTTGAAACCACAGATGTCAAGTCTCTCATAATTCTTGGTATACTAAAAACTTTTTTTAGCACAAGTGGGGAAAAATCCTTAGCACCAAAGGGGTTTAGAACTTCACCCAACTGTTTTCAGCTGTCTACCTGTATCAGGTTTATATGTGCAAGCTGATTTAATTGCTTGTCTTTGCTCTTTTCTTTTTCTCGGGTCATTTTTTAAAATAAAACTTGAAAAGTGTATCAAATACCAGAAAATCAAATAGTTTGGTCACGTCGTGTGGATGCCTCCTAGCCAATGGTCTGTTACGCTGCACAGCACCAGATACTGAGGCTGGAGAGTGAGAGGAAGACCTACACAGTACTGGAGGTCACTCTATCACAGGCACACACAGAACTCTTAACATATTCCTCCTCCAGGTTTTCTGTCTTATGATGGACAGAAGCCCCTATCTCGTTTTGCCGAGATAGCTGCCCCAGTGGAGGTTGAAAGGCCAATAAAGACCATAAATGTAACTCTATCTCCCTGCAACCTCTAGTGGTACCACAATCAGGAGAACTAGAACTGATACTGAATTCAAGAGTGTAAGTTAAGCATTGGTGTATACAATAGGATGTATGTCGTATGTCACGCTAGTGAGTCTGACGTAAAAGTAAAAAACTGTGATTTAGCTACCCCTTTATTGTGCTGAGATATTCACTTTAAAATTAATTCCTGTCACCTATGATTGGTAAAATTTAATTATGTCAGTTAAATCTTCTTTGACATCTAGCTCATTTTGCTTGCTTGTGTGACATATATTTGTTTGCTTTTGGTTGATTGTTTTTTTGTGTATATTTTGTTGTATATCAAATATTTTATATTGTTAGAAAACATTGTTTGGTTTTGGCTTGTCTTGCAAATTAAATGATATAATTCTTTTCCAGGTGACGTCCTTCATCTCTGGAGATTTTGTCCTCAGAAGAAAAAACTGTTCATATCCAGATCTTTCTTGTTCACGAATTCCCAGGTTTGTGTCCACTAGAAGTTACATGAGTTACATGAGTCACATCTGTTCATCTATCATAGCTGTTACAGACTGAAAATTTCTGTGCCAGCACAGGGAGATAAAAATATCATCACCCATTTGAGAGAAAAGCACATGCAACATTCCAGGCTTTTTCATTATGTGAGACCATCTTCTTTATGCACAAAGTAAGAATTATTATCCCAGAAAGTGGTGCATTGATAGCCATCACATCCTCCTCTCACGTTGATATGTTGTCACATAATCCCTTTCATGTGACTGTAATGTTCCCAAACAGTAGTTGTAATGTTTTTCAAAGTTGTTTTGATCCCACTCAGAGGGATATGTAATGATACGTCCATTCACACAATGGGATTACAATAAGTGAGGCTTTGGCAAAACTACATGTACTCACTTGGTGAAAGTTTTCTGTTTGGGAGTAAGTGCGTATCATTCAAGGTGGATATCTGTCATCCATTCTGTGACCTTTGTGCAGTCCTCATAAACATTAACTGATTTTATGATTTGTTTTATGTTGAAAAGACAGCAAGCTGTTTGTTCCTGAATGTGTCCATCCACTTAAAATCTGTTTCTCAATTTTAGCAGAAGACAAAGAAACCAGTCTACCAGCCATCTCGGCATTTGATGAAACCTGAAAAATGGATGCATATATCTGAAAAATTGTCATTTTTAAGATGTAGTCACTTTCCAGGTTTAACAATACTAAGACTAAGAAATCAGTATATTGGTCTCTCCTGTTAAGTTTAGGAAATCAGATTTTGACAGATAGAAACATTAAGGAAAGTATTCGTGAAATAAATTTCCACAAAACTTCCTTCTTCTTTCGCCAGCTTCTCACAACATAATGAAGGGTTTCTCTTGATCACTATAGATTTATATGGGGATAGAGGAGAGAAACCATTCTACACATTTACATATACAGCTTCATCTAACCAGATATTTGTATGAGTAATGAGAATGTCGACAATATTTATAACCCAGCTGATGAATATAGAAGTATATTGTCATACGAAACTTGCCTTGCCTTGGGCCCTTAATAGTGGGCGGCATCGTTAGAGCGCTTCTTGGATGATCTGTGCACCAATCAGGGATGTCAAACTTCCGACTTTAGTTGGAATTCCAACTTTTTGGTCATCCCCGACTTTTACTGTAGACCTACTGAATCCACTAGGTAATTGCGGTTTTATAATAATTTGTGAAATGAATTCCACATGGTGACAGTGAAACCAGAAGTACAAAAGAATTATCCTCATACCTCAGGCAATTGTCAGACTGTTATTCAGCGGGTACTTGAAGATCGAGATCAAAGTTCGCAGTGTAATTCCTCACACCCGACAACATGCAGTCGAGTGGTCACGTGAGGATTGTTGATGGAAAATCAGCACATCAGAGAACTGACAAGAACAGATAATATGCCCATGATCTTAGAAAGACTACTGTAAGAGGGCAGCTGTTCGTGATCTAGATCTAGTAAATAGATCTAGTCTAGTTATGCTTGATGATTATGATGATGGCACTGCCTGTGGGATCTTTTCAATTTTAGTTCTTGGAATTTCCACCAGTTGTATAATTTTAGACTCCCATCCCAGGGTCTTGTGAAAACTTACAAACTTCTGCAAAAAACAATGAAAACTTATAGCATGAAAACCCTAGATTTTTAAAAAAGTGTCTTACCCTTATGTAGTCAGTGATGAAATACAGGGGGGGGGGGGGGATTTTTTGACTTTTTTTTAACAACAGTTTGACATCCCTGACCAATGGTTTTCATTTTTCATGGTTGTGTGCTAGGGTCTCGATCTCTGCAAAACGCTTCCCCCTGTCAACTTTACCATATTGCCTGCCCAGGTCAAATCAAGTTATAGAGATAAGGACTGAGCCATATAACTCACCGACATGACTTGTCAAAGTAAAGATATCAGTTTTGTTCAACCAATGTGTTATTGCTTCAAACAGAAATTTTTGAATATATGCAGATAATGCCCTTCAAGCATGTTTACCCAGCAATGTTTGTTTGTTTGGATGTGTATGTGTTTGTTCAGATATTGTTCATCAGGAGGTGTGCAATTTCTCCGATATTTGTTCCCTTATCTGGTCAGGATCATGATGCACAAGGTCATATGTCGAGCCCTTATCACTGAAATTTTGTTACATAATGTTTAATTCAAACACTGACATTCCAACAATGGGGATTAGTACTGATAAAGATGAAGAAGCAGTGTAAAGAAGAAAAAAAAAATCATTTTTTGTCCTTGTAACTTAAAAGATTAATTTAAAATAATAAAATAGATAGAAGTTTTACGACAAAATTTTCCTTAGACCATAAATTTTTGGGGAATTTTCATGATGCACTTTGCAAGTCAGGAGTGCAGAGTGATTTTTTTTCTCTCTGTACTGTACTTGTTCAACATCATTTGTGTCTGGCAAAGGGAAGGAATAGACTTAATTAAAACACCCAATCCCCATCGATTGATTTAAAGAGGAAAAAAAAGGATCTTCCATCATGGTTCTACTTTATCTATCATTTATTGCCTTATCTGATTAATAAGCTATCACTCAAAGAGTAATGTAGAATCAGAAAGACTGGTGACCATTTCTTTCTTTTGTTATTTATGTTAGATATATGTTGTATATTCCCCAGCATTTCTATGAAGTTCAGCAAACTCTACAGCGCCTATGATCAAGCGAATGGAAAGGTGTGTGGATACAAGTATGCTGATGGACAAGAACAACAAAGGGAGAACATTGTAAAAGAACAATTCCACACACTCGTTCCTTTTTCTTTATATCCAGCTAGTACTGTTTCCTTTTTTACGTGCCTGTTTTATGGAATCAGTACAGATCCACAGGAACATTTGATCACTGATTTTCACAGATATTTTTTTTTTTGGTCTTTTTGGAAAATAACCAAACGTTTGTGATAGACTGAATTGAATGACCTGCCTAGATTGTGGCACAAGACTAGGCATATGCATCTCAGTGAAAGTGTCACTGATTTGAATCCTATCAGAGATAGGAAAGATGATAAAACCCACCTTTTTATAAGTGCCTCAATGGTCTAACAGCTTCTCAGGTAGGGAACCCTAGATCTAGCCTTCTGGGATAATGAGGAAGGTCATTTGGTGTGTATGCCATGCATTTGAAAAAAAACCCTTGGCAGTTGGAAAACAGATAAAGAGTAGGTGGAGACACCACTGTCCATGCAAAATTTCCCCAAACTCCAAAAATCCAGCTACGAAATAAATTCCTTCTGAGCAAATGGCACACATTTAAAGTTGGGATAATCCCGCTCTTGGAAGTGAAAGGCTGCATGTGAACTGAAAAAAAAAACTAGGTTGTGGTTGGCAGTGTGCTTTGTATAGCATGTAGAGCAATGGAAAATTTGTTTCAGCATTACATGAAAAATATATGTTTGAGTTGTGAAGAATACATAAACATATATCAAACAATGAGATGGACTAAGTCCCATGTCAAATTGTTAAATGTATAGAAGTAATAAAGTTCATGGTAAGGAAATGAATGTCCTTTACTTTAGACTGCTTTTGTGCTGAACATTGCACCTGGTTGCAAGACATATTCGCTTTATTTTAAGATGATATCTGCCTATACATATACTGTGTACATGTATACAGTATTCCCTCGTTTATCACGTGCTCACCTTCCATGGCTTCACTGTATCGTGGTTTTTTTTTTTTTTACATGTATATGTATTTCTGTATAGGGGGATGTGCTATTATAAATAAAATATTGTAGTTTCCATTATTTTTCCCACGCGGGGTCATACATGACATGCTATTTGCTAACAGACGGAAGCCGACCAGTCAGAGCATGAGTTGTTTCCTGTGTGTTGGTTGACTCAAGCGCAGTGTCTTATCTTGCTGGCATCTCGCTCGTCACTTCATGTGAACGCGGGCAGCCCTGGAACCTAACACCCGCGATAAACGAGGGAATATTGTAAACTTAATTTTAGATGATGCAGACCTAACAGTCTCCATCATTTTAGAATGATATACAAAATAAATGAGATGTGACATGAAATCAAATGGAGACAACTGGAGATATTGAGATTTTTACCGGCAATGAGTGATTTTTTTTTTTTTTATGAAACCCATGGACTTGATGGCAAGTGAACTTTTAACGCATCTTTTTTTCCTGCATTAAATCCTAAATTGAAGACTTTCTTGGAAAAAAAAAAAAATTCCATGAAAAATTCTTTTACTGTTGATTAAATCATGAAACCTGTAATAGCGTTGAATATATAGTGAGTGGGTGGTTTCATCATGTCGTCTTAAATGGAAAGATCTGTTTTGATTGCTTTCTGAACTGAATCTGTGTTTTCATCTGTTGGAAAAAGTTGTACATATGTATGTGTCGGTGCTTTAATGTGGCCTTCGTAGCTGAGACCGGTTTGTTGATTTGTATTTAGACACAATGTCTCATGTTATCCTGTCTTTCTCGTCATAGCATCATAATTGAAGCCATTGCTTGTTTCTTCAACCAGAAACTGTTGGACTGTCAGAGTTTCTATAATGTCATTAATGTTTCTGTTTAAGAAATGACAATTTATGCTTTAGCATTCAATTCATTCTGCAGTTAAACAGAACCCCACTGAAGAATTAACTGGATGGCCTAGACCTATTTTCTCTTCACACCATAAATCTATGACCATTAGAATCATCAGAAGATCTTCTGTTGTAAGAGTGTTATTGTCAGTTATTATATGGAGTTGGGTTGGTTAGATTTGAAACACTGGTGTGTACTATAATGGATAATAGAGGACTTGCATTACATTGTTCACTTATAAAGAGGGCTGGCCGGAGTGAATGAGTTAAAGTCATAGGCTAAGCTATGATTGTTATTATGTTATTTGGAAAGATTCTGATGCACACTATGATGAGGAAGTCTGATGAGATTGATCCCTTGATACTTCCAGGATTAAAATGGTCACGAAAGTGTTAACTATAAAAGACAAATGGGAATCATACTCCCTCGGCCCTGCCTTTTCCACCAGTGATGAGCATTGTTTACCCCTTTGCCTAACAACTGAGTTGTTAGACAAGCATGGTAAAAGGAGAAGACTGGCTCTTGCCCTTTTTTTTATTCAAAATGTATATTAGCGGAAAATCTGACAAAACTGTAATTGTAAGAGAAACATATTTTTTGCTATACCATTAATTTTACTAGTTTTCTCATGATATCCCTTTCAAATGGAAGTGACTAAAAGAGCTTTTCCTTCTTTATCATGCTTGTTCAAGAGCTGTTGTGTCTAGCAAAAGGAAGTATTAGGGGCTGGTCAAAAACAATCTCCATTGGAGGAGATCAGGAAGTTTGGTTTATTTGCTGCTGCACATGTTCATCTGCTGATCAGTTCATTTCTTATGGCTCTGTATTTATAAAAAAAAACCAGTGCTAGGTCTTTCTGATGTTGTCATGTGCCTACATTAGATGTTGTTTCTATTAATTGAAAATGCTAATGGTCTTGTGTGACATACATTCCAAAAAAGGTTATAGTTTAATTTTTTTTCAAGGTGATCTGTCACCTCCTGTATTTGCCTCTGTTATCCTCTGTTGCGTTGTGATTTATAAGAAACCTACAAATAAATGGAAGGATGGATGGGTGGCCCCCTTCTGTCATAGCTGAATATGGCCCTCAAGGCTGTTAACACTTAAGAACATAATAATGCTGTCTTAATGCAAGGTAGGGTTTGATTTAATGCAAATGATAAATAATTAACTTGATTTTGATAGCAGGACATGACTTGATAAGTAGATCATAGATATAATAAACCATTTTTTTCAACATGGTAAATTACTTCTCTTTGCCAGATGTTAGAGATATAATGCAAACATTCTAAAGAAGTAAAAAAATCACTTTTTCTTTTGTTAGTTGAAACATGTGAAGCAAAAAATAATGAAAAAAATTGTCACAACAAGAACAAAAAAATTTTGACCACCAGTTGAATTTTCCAGAATTTTGTGTTACTCATATTTGAAATAACGAGAAAATATGATTTTTTTTCCCCTTGTTTTCGATGCTTGTGTTACTAGTTACACCTCTTTTACCAAGCAAAGGGAATAATTTGGCTGATGGTCAAAATAGCTAATTCTGACATGGATGAGATGAGAGTGCCAGATGTAAATAGCACACAACAATGTGAAGTGAATCTGATCTCCAATTGTGAATTTGTAGAGTTGTGGGAGTCAGTGGAAAGGTTAGAGAGTGAAGGCTACTTTACTTAGTGAAAACATTCATACAGCTGCAGCTCTTTTTTGCTGAGATATTCACATCAAAGTTTACTTTTGTGATTCATGGTCAATAAAATCAAATTTCATCCTCCTCACAGTGTGCATTTATAATGATATTAACCAGTTCAAATAAGTTGTGGTTATTATCATATCGCAGAACTGCATCGGAGTGATCATCATCAAACATACTGTTCAGCTTTATATATCACTTTGTGAATTTTAACTACAAGTGTTGCTGGACTGATCTATTAGATCATTGAATATTTGTACTGTGTATAATGATATCACTTCCATTCACATTCATAAAGAATATGGTTATAAAGTGCCCATTTTATCTCAGATACAGTTTTTTTTGGTCATTTTTTAAGAAATGAGTAACACAGTATTATTGCAGACACTATGATAATCCAGAGAGTTCTATAGACCCTGCAGGATTACTACACCTGGCTCAGTAACACCTGAGAAATACCATCCTTTGTCCAGGATGTACAGATTACCCATGGTCAATTTCCCTCAGATTGAAGTGGCACCTAGCAATAGTTGTTTTTTCATTATAATTATGAAGGTCACATTTTTACTGGAATTTAATTGGATGCAGATTGCTTTAATGTTCTTTGCTGCGTTTGCTGTGTTCAGATCATGCATGACCTGAATGCATGAAAACAGAGGTATCAGTTGTGTTCAACTGATAGGCTTTTCTTAACAGGACCCACTGTGTCATGTCATGTTCCAGATATTCAGGCCATTTTATATTTTGAACACTCAGGACAAGTTATGCCCCAAGTAGTCAAGCTATGTTATGCCTTGAGTGCATAGGTCATGTTTTACACTCTGACTGCTCAGTTCATTTTGTGTGCACTGGAATGTTATGTCCCAAGTGCACAGGACATGTTATGCCAAGAGTGCTCATGCCATGTTATGCCCTAAGTGCTGAGGTCATGTTATATGCCCCAGTTGCATAAGACACATTATGCCCAAATGCTCAAGCCATGCTATTTCCTAAGCGCTCAGTACATGTTATGCTCCAAGTGCTCAGGTGATGTGATTTTCCACATGTCCAAGTCATGTCATTCCCTGAGTATTCTTGAACTGAACAGGCCACAAACAATAATTTCCTTGTTGTATCACTATCAGTCTCTTTTGCCTCAGTTTGTGACATGATGCTATCTCATTGGTACTACTTTGGTGTTAATGGTCTACAGAATAAAGTAAGATATCATGGTAAGCTACATGGAGAAGACATGATCATAGACCTATATGAAACACAAATTTTGCCGTGTTGTGTTCATTTGCAGTTATTTTTCTTCTTTGCATTGCCCATGACCTGGCTTCAAAGGCTGATTCCATTTAAATTTATATGACACGTGCATATATAATTTCAGTTATTCAGAAGTTCAATATACTATGAGTGCTGAAGAATGACAGTTGGTTTTTATATATATATATATATGTATGTGTGTACTAAAAGAGAACCCATGGCCTTCGTGGGAGATTTTTAAAATACAAGTCAAACTGATACTGCCCTATGACTTACACTGTTTGACAAGCGTGCGCACCTCAATGATGATATTTTGGATGATTAAACCAAATAGTACTCAAAGAAAGTGTATTTCGTGTTTTGAATGTGTCACTCTATCGAACGCACAATATTGGGATCAATCATTCTCGCGAGTTTACTATTCAATTATTATCGCTTTTTTTTTAATAACGTCAAACATAGTAACCTTTTTTCAGCTTTATATAAGTAGAAACACAGATCTTTATGCAACAATTTCTAGCACCAAATTTCATATGGACACATTCAGTAGTTTTCGAGTCTATAAGCCTTTTATAAGTTTTGTTGCAGATTTGTAGTATAGATATTGAATTTGTTGTTTGAGATCATTCTTGCTTGCTTGGTTACAGCCAGAGAAAATTAATTTTCCTTTATGGTTCCAAGTAAAACATCTGTCTCTTGAAATCTTCCTCTGACTCTGAGGTTGGGTCAGATAGACAAAGCCGAACTAGTCACTCATTGTTTGTTGTTTTCTTTAATATTTGGATTTGGTGTTGGACCTCATGTGTTGAACAGAATCAGAATCAGAATTGTAAATTGAAGCTCTTGGAACCAATAAAATACATGACTCACATTTCACACAGTTTGAGCCAAGGCTGAAAAAGGCCAAATGAAAAGAAATAATAAAAAAATTAACAGTCAAAATTTAGGATTCAGGCATCCAGACATCATCTATACTATAAATCTGCAACAAAACCCATAAAAGACTCATGGACTTGAAAACTGCTGAATGTATCCATATGAAATTTACCACACAACATTGCTGCATAAAGATCTGTGGTTCTGCCTACATAAAGTCAAAAAAACTTACTATGTTTGACATTATTCTTAAAAGGGGGATAATAATTTAATAGTCAACTCACGAGAGTGTTTGATCTGAACTGTACATTCGATGGAATGACATGTTCAAAACACCAAACAATCATCCAAAATACCAACATCAAAGAGTATCGCTTATGATACATTTGAAGTCACAGGGCAGTATCGGTTGACCTATATTAATTTTTAAAAATCTCTTACAAAGGCCACGGGTTCTCTTCCAGCAAAATGTAGAACTGGAGTAACTAGAACAGTGTATAGCCACAGAGAAAAGGTTGGGGTTTTTTTTAGATAAATTTGTCCAAAACATACTTGAATATTTTTCATTCGACTCTCTTCAGTTAACTCATTTGGAATCTATTTGTGATCCTATGGTGCCTGTTTAACGTTGTGATTTGTCAGATATTAGAGGCATCCTACTCCTTTGTTTACATTGTGGAAACACTGTGTTATGAAACAGTTCAAACAACATGGGTGTTATTATGCAATCTGTGAGTATACCAGCAATGTCGGACAGGACAAAAGAATAAATCAAATTAACTTTCAATGCATCTAGATCTAGCCAGACAAACCCGTTCCCTTTGTTCACAATGTGATTTCAACTAACATGTGGCGGAGCCTCTCGCAACGTGGAGATGTGAAACAGTCCATTGAACTGTTGAGAAATAAGCCAAAGAAGGAGAGGACATGAGTGTCTTTCTTGTCGATAGGTTTAGAGATACAGATATATGTATATGAATTAATAATTATTGTATTTCACTATGTTGAACATGATGTGTCCTTTATTAATGGAGGGTGGCTTGTTTTTTTGTTTGTTGTTGTTGTTGTTATTTTTCAAAATAGTACTCATTCCGTAACATTTATGTGAGACAATAATATTCGTCCAGATTTTATGTTCACTTATAATTGTATATGCCAAAACTGAGCTGCCCTGAGCATGAATGTTCCAGTGTATGTGTTAATAAATTTGTGAGGAGTTTCGAAGATCTTTGTTGGTCCTTCAGTTTGCATTCTGCTCTGCCCATTCAGTAGATCTCTTCTTTCTTTTCCCTCCACTTTTGTCTCGTCAAGTCCCAACTCCTCTCCCTGTCGTTTCTAATGCCTATAATAAGGAAAAGGAACCACGTATTGAGTATACTTGTGTTTGTGTGTGTTTTTTAAATGATTTTCTGATGTGATAGACTGGGCTTTGCTGGTGCAACTACTGTTTTAATTTCATTTCTTCATCAATTTTTATAATTAACTTTGTGCCGTTGCCAGAAAGCCATCATGTTTTAATTTCTGTTGTTCCTCTTATCATAGTCTCTCTAATCTATGATCATTGATATTATTTTTATATACATGTATGATTGAATGACATATGTTGAGAATATCTACATATAATAATTAATATATGAAAAAAAAACCCACCTCCTGAAGTAAAAGATTTTTGTTGTTCCCTGTGCACCTTATGTACTGCTGCCAAGGCTCTCTTGTAACCTATACAGACAGTTACTACAATGAGCCACTTTGACCGTCAACAAAATTACTTCCCATTGCCAAGTACATGAGGTATATTAAGATAAGCATTGCAAAGGAAAAAAAAACATCACTTTTTCGCTTGCTAAATGAAATGTAAGTGACAGAAAATTCAAAAAAAAAAATTCATCACATGATGACAGTCTTTATTTCGTATTGTGATATGTTTTTCATTTTTTTTTTTTTTTTGGCTTCACGTGTTTCAAATAACAAGAGAAAAAGTGATTTTTCCCCCCCCTTCTTTGCCGTGCTTGTCTTATACCTCTTGCAGTTGGCAAATGGAAGCAACCTAGCTGACTGAGAAAAGTTGTTCATTGTCTGTGTTCAGCACTGGTGTCGTAGTGGCCATTACATACAATGACTGTCCCCTCCTGCCCCTGCAGTGCCTTTTTGTTACCGGTACTGAAATTACCGATGTTTGATGGGCATGGCCTGATCTGACACGGACTGAAAATGACAACTTCAGAAATAGTGACAGAACAGCAATGGGGATTGTTTTTTGGCTAGTCCTATTACTTCCCTTTGCTAAACAGAAAGGGTGTTGAACAAGCAGTATAAACAAAAAAACATCCACTTTTCTCGTGGTCATTTGAACGATTGATACAAAATTAATAATAAATAAATTAATAATTAATTAATATTAATTATATAATAATATTTCATTATTAATAATATAATAATAGTGCGATGAAACATTTTTTAAAAAGACCAAGAAAAACTATTTTAATCAATAAAATTATTCTGAATAGGAAGACAGTTTCCTTACAGCGTGACGTTTTCGATATGGCTTTAAAGCAAAGAACGCAAAACTGATTTCCCTCCTCCCCCCCCCCCCTCACTCATCTCCACTTCCTTTCCCTCATTACTGTGTTTGTTTGTCATCTCTTGTATCTGTCAAACAGTCCCCAGTTATGGCGATGCGCTCGGCTAGCTGGGCTCTCTGGCACGGTTTTCGTGACGTCACACAATGGGGGGCGCTCCGTCAGGTTATTTTTAGTCTTCAAAGGACACTGTGACTATGTATTTACATTTGAAAGTATGAATATAGATTGCTTTCGTAAATAATACTATGCTTGACTTGCAGAGACAACATAATAAACGTATTATGTATTTGTGTTCTATATTCAACAGAAAAATTCAATGGAAAAGTTTCTTTCTTTAATTATAAAAAATCAGAATAAAATTTCATATTTCATAATAAATCTAACTTTTGTCATATTTTCTTGTATTCTTTTCAGTTTTTGTACGTGCACATCCATTTTTGAGCTGTTGCTGTCGCTGTTTTAAAAAGGGAATCAAATACATGTACATATTCAGAGAGGTTCTATTAATAGGCTTTTTTCTTTTCCACGTCATACGATTTCATATGAACACGAACAGTTAATCGATAATACCATGCATTTATTAGACATTTGGAATAGAAACGTTTTTGGTGAGACCACACGCTATAACAATGTGGCAGTGCTACATGTAGTTAGTATCAATCAGCTCTAGTCGCAGTAATGACACTGATTCTGCTAATATGGTTTCTTATTTGCCCTTCCTGTTTTCCCCATTTCCTTTTTTCACTCAAATACATGTACTGTACTGTTTTATAGTCTGATACAATAAACTGTAATTCACCCCAGCATAGTTACTCAAACGCAGTGCATCGGTCTCCGTTATTTTCAGTGTCTGCTCCGTTTGTTTAACATCATTATCCATTGACGTCATTGGCACCTTCAAAGTAACATTAACACTATAGAGGTGCAAACATTGTGCTTCCTTCGTTTCATGCTGTTGTATGGTAAATAATTCTATAGTGTTAATTGTTATTTTAGCGAAGGAAGTGACGTGACATCATTGAATGATTAGATCGAGCCGAGAATGAGACGGGACGGGGAGTGTTGCATTATGTTTGCTTAGCTATGTTGGTTGTTTGTATTTCTCTCATGGAATTGTCTGCGTTGCCTCCCTTGCTCATTACGTGTCCCTACACTCTTCCTCGAATTTGGACAGTTTGGTCTGAAGAATGTCTCTCTTGGGTTTTTCTTTTCTTTTTTTTTTTTTTTTTTTAATTTTTAGTTTTGTTGTTGTTGTTGTTCTTCTTCTTTTTCTTCTTCTTCTTCTTCTTCTTCTTCTTCTCCTTGTTCTTCTTCTTCTTCTTTTTTTTATGTTTGAGGGCCAATTTTAAGTCACTCTGGGGAATTAGCGAAGATCCATGAAGCAGAGAAATTATGGTCTTTCTTCAGTTCACAATTTTGACTTTTGAGACGACACACTGTATAAATTTAGCATAAACTCCAGTTCATATTCGTCTTGATGGCTATTTGAACTCATTTTGTGCAAATATATATAATCATATATAATTTTAGCCCAGGCCATTTAATTTTATAACTGTTGAAAAAGTGTCTGCTCAGTTCTGTTACTTCCCTTTACCAGACAAGGAATGAAAAAGGGGGGAAAAGGGGAGGGGGGAACCCCCCCCCCCCCCCAAAAAAAAACACTTTCGCGCCCTTTGCTTGAAAGATACACCCTGAAAAATTCCAATAAAAATTATGGTATAAAGAGAATGTTTTCTTCTTTTTGTTATAATTTTATAAAATTTCTTGTGATCAGTTTTTCGAATCACAAGAAGTAAAGGTTTTTTTTCCGCTCTTTATACTGTTCGCTCAACACCTCTTTTGTCGGGCAAAGGGAAGTAATAGGGCTGGTCAAAACGATCTCCCTAATGGCGACCGAGTTCCTCTTTTGGGAAAGCGAGTCAGGGGCACATGATCTGCGAAACGATCTCCCATTCAGACAACAACTTAGCTCAGTCTGTGAAAATAAATTATCTCCCTTGCGTAGCTAAAATAAAAGTTCAGTCTACGATTCGCATTCTACACATATGATGCTCTTGATTTCAAGGTAGAATAGCTGACATATGGTCTTCTCAGTAAAGGGAGAGGTCAGCTTCCTGTACTCGAGTCGGACACATTCTAAGTTAAAATCCATGCAGAGAGGACCGGACTGACTACTTGGTAAAATATGCAGTACCAGTATTATTAAGTTTGACTCAGGCAGCCTAGTATGTATAGTATGCATATTGAGACAGTGCACTGCAGCATTGCTTTCTTCACTTCACCTGTTCCTTGCTGATGTCGTAGGGCTGCCTTTTTTAAGATAAGGCCATTAACCTCCCCCAACCCAGGGGGGACGCAGTGGCTCTGTGGTATGGCGTCTGTTCACGGAGGAAACGGGCTGGGATCGACTCGAACCCGCCTATTTTTTCAGTGACTCAACGATCCCCTGGGAAGCCCGACGTCTAGCCTTCTATGATAAGGGCGAATATATTTCGGAGATCCCATGTGTACATTACGCACGTTAAAGAACCCTTGGCAGTTCAAAATCGAT
>JBCEWB010237696.1:0-23628 GCA_039654565.1 Peronia peronii
CTATCTATCTATCTATCTATCTATCTATCTATCTATCTATCTATCTATCTATCTATCTATCTATCTATCTATCTACGGTTCCTGGCTGATATCTGAATGTCTGTTCATGAGCTAACTTCCCAGTCTACTTGTCCTTGTAGCCACCTGTCTTTCCTCATAACGATTACCGAAATGATTATCCGGAATTCAATATTTAGTGTTGATATCACTTAAATACGCTTTCCTAGCATTTCCCAGCATAAACGGGATTTAAGAAGCTGCTGCTAATCAAACAATATCGATTGTCAAAAGAAAATAAGGCCACTGATATAATTTTTTTGTTATCATTTAACACTGCTGTCAGCTGGATGATTCGTCTTATCACAATGCTGTCTCTCGTTTGTCTTTCCATCTTTTAATAATTAAATGCTGCGAATGCCAGATGACAACAAAGCATCTTTGGCGACATAATGACCGGCATTGTAACCCAATTACAACAAAAAAAGAAACGAAAACAAAAGTGGTGATAACGTCCACATTGGAGCTGAGAGGCCTCATGTAATATAGGCTAAGTCCAATATAAAAGTTCGTTCTTCCAACAAATCCTCAGCGAGCATTGGAAAGATTTGATAAACCCACTCGAGAAACCACCTGTCTCTCTCTTGGCATTAAGCGCTTCCGTTGAGCAGCCATTTGGCTTGTGAGTTTTGTAGTGCTACAGTGCTAGGGCCTGCTTTGACAATCTCCTTGCCGACAGATAGGGAAATGTCCGCATTGACAGCCTGGGTGGTAGTGCGGTTTCTAGCCCTATTCTCACATACATTTTGAAATGCAGACCATAGTTTGGTGACCCATCTATATTCTGCCCTCTGTCATGTTTCCTCAACAACATCTTTCCTCTCACTCTTTCTCTTTCGCTCTCTCTCTCTTATCTCTCATTCACTCAACCCCCACACCCCCCTTCTCGTCTTCTTAATTTAATCTCTTTCTCTCTCTCTCTCCCTCTCTCTCTCTCTCTCTCTCTGTCTCTCTTTAATTTGCTCCTGCTCTCTGCTTTCTTTTTCAAGACCCACTCCCTTCCTACCCTGGCGCACCACTTCTCTATTATCCTTTATACTAACAGTTTTTTACTCTTTCCCTCTCCCATTGCTTCCCTCCATTCCTTCTTCTCTTCTTCACTCTCTCTCTCTTTCTCTCTCTCTCCCTCTCTCTCTGATATGTCTCTATATTTCCTTCCTTTCCTTCGTTCCTATTCGCTCTACTCCATCCTCAATCTCATGGACGACTTCTCCTTCACTGGTATACTATTTCTTTATTCTTTTTTTTCCTCTTTGCTTCCCTTCGCACTCTGCTCTCTTCTTCAGTCTTTGTCTCTCTCTATATATTATGTCTGTGAGTGTGTGTGTGTGTGTATGTGTGTCGTGTGTGTATATCTCAGGATTTCCTTTCCTTCATGGCAATTCGTTCCTTCCACGATATTACTGTCACGCCGCTTCTCTCTCATCTTCTTGTATAAACTGTTTCTCTTTCCTTCCCTACTTCTGCTCGCCTTCAATCCTTCTCCTTCGTCTTCTTTGTCAGACACATCTCTAAAGTTTCTTTTTTCCCTCATTCGAGATCGCACATAATTTAGCACCGACAGCATGGCACGATAATCATTTGTTTTAGACTGTCCAGTTAAACTTGACCACCATCAAAACAGATTGTCCATTTTCAGACAATTTTGTGTCCGGTCCTGATGGCAGTTCCCTCTTTCAGCTTCACTGTTAAGCACTGACCTGTTCAGAGACCTGTATACATAATCAGACACAGGTCAGCACTCTTCTGGGCCGTGCATGTCAGCACCACTTTAACTCTCGAAGCATCTGAGAGGAGGCTACGACAGTGCTTATTTATTCATATGTCACCTTGGATCTACATGGCAAAATAAGACAAGTGCTTTTTCCCCACTGTATTGCTTATGATCGAGAAAGATATTCAAATTCAAAGTTAAACGAGCAAGACTTTGACCCAGTCGACCAACGACACTTCTAAGGTTTAGGCCAGATGGCTATGTATTTCTGAGATAGCCAATCTGAAGTGGATTCCGGCCATACCTCGGACTGGATAATCTATCTGGCACGATTGCAGTCTGGACCTATGGCTATAGTATATGTGTCGTCTGACTTTTGGCTTTTGATGAATGGCTTGGTTTTGCAGCCATGGTTATCTAGAACCGTTATATTAATACGGAGGAATGTGATTGTCTTTTGAAATCGAGACATAAAAGTCATATTGTGCTATCATTTATTTCTCATGCGACCGTGGTGGCTTCAAGAGATCTTTTAACATGCTTTCTTTCCCATTAACTGAATATGACATGAATTTGAAAGAAAAAAAAGCACAGGTGGTAAAACATACGTTGCATTGTTTGCTTCATTTATTCAGTCAAGATTCATCATAAAATAGTGTCCTACTTTCATCAGAATTAATCTACTGTAAAGAACATGACAACTGGATCAGTATGTCATAGGAAATAAATGTTTTGTGCCATGTTCCAGATAGAAAAATGCTTGAATGTCTTTAATCTCAGTTGCTATAATAGTGTTAGATCTGTTATTTCTGAATAAAAAAAAATGTCATGCTTTTATCAACCCACGTTCTTAAACAGAGCAGTTAAAAATGAATTACACAGTGGAATTACATCTCGTGCAACAGCTATTTAAATCTTATCACTGTTGCCATAGGTGTTTGTTTTTTTTTTTTTCTAACCCTTTCAAACCTAAGAAAGTAGGATTATCTCGGCTTTTTAAGAGCTTGTCTGTTTTTGCTCAGAATTTTGTGGGTAGAAATTTGGAATTTGAAAATTTTGCCCGGATAGCGGCTCGCAGCCTACTCTTTCACCGATTTTTAACTGTCAAGGTTTCTTTAACGTGCATAACGTACACACGGGACCTCCTAAATATATTCGCCCTTATCCTAGAAGGCTAGTCGTCGGGCTTTCCTACCCAGAGAAAGCCAGGGGACCGTTGAGTCACTGAAAAAGTGCAGGTCTTTCGATCTTCGTGTCCTTCCATTCACCGATGGAGGACCCGCGAGTCGGCCAGAAGCCGCAACCTCACCGGGGTGAGTTGTTTTCAACCTGAAGCAGACGCCAAACCACAGAGCCACTGCGCCTCCCTATGTTGTTGCCATAGAAATCTTTTTTTTTTAATTTTTTTTTTTTTTTTAGCCTTTATACCTCCTTGCACATTTCTTATCCATTCAAACCATCATTAAAAGTTAAAAGGACGTTCTGATTAATTAGATCATTTAAAAGATGTAATAGTCTTTTACAGAATATGACATGGTCCAATTAATAACCCATAAATTTAATTCCTGCCTGTCTAGCCTCCCACTACTATCCCTTAGTTCACTTCCCATTGACAAGTGATATACAATAGTAGTGCTAATCTAGCACACTGATAGTCAAGTCCTGAAATGTCAAAATGATCCCGATTTAGAACCGTTATTTTCCGGTCTGAGCCCTTCGGCTGTGAAATTATATCAGTCACAGCCGAGTCTACGGACGTGAGGAAAAGGAGTAACAGCGTGCTTGCTTCGTAGAGATACGAGGGAATTTTGAGAAAAGGTGGAGGAAAATGGCAGGCAAAAATTGGTGGTAGTTAACAACAAAATGCTGAAAAATCAATTGAAAAAAAAAAACGAAAAGTAAAGAGAGACAGATAGAGAGAGAGAGAGAGAGAGAGAGAGAGAGAGAGAGAGAGAGGAGAATAAGATAGTGGAGGGGGGAGGGGAGAGGAAAAAAAAGTAAGCCAGAGAAATAGCGACCGGGCAAAGGAGGAGAAGAAGAGAGGAGAGACGAAGATAGGACAAGCAAACTGACATATAAAATTATGATAATCTAAGATGATGAGATAGAAGTTTTGGAGGAGCTAGTGCTAAACTGGCAATTATGTTGTTATTTTCAGTAATTCCACTCGTTTCATTTTGTCTTCTGCTCTATTATCCATATCTACTCGTATAGACTGTTTCTATTGTTGGAAATGCTCGCCTTGTCCATTTATATTTCATTATTTTGTTTATATTTCCTGCTGGTTGGAATAGTCTTGAACAAAATTAGATAATTTCGTTTTTGATCGAATATTTTTTGGTGAAAGTGAAGTTGGGGGCGGGGGCAAACCCCCCAAAAAAATGAAAAAACAAGTAAAAGACAAAAGCAGATTCCAAGAACAACAAACAAAACTAAACAAAAACAAAACGTTCAGACACGACGAATCTTTGTCATGCTTTTGAGACCACCTATCATCATTATCATTTATATACTATCTTTTGCCTCTCGAAGCACATCTCTTCTTCATCCGATAAGCCTGATTCTTTTGATTATGCAAACATTGTGGCCTTAAACACACAGACGTGCCCGTCCTTTAGTGACCATAGTAATACATCCTGAGTGAAAATAGAAAGGGCGTGTGAGGGAAAGTAGGACGAAGACAAAATGAAAAGGCAGATGGAGACCTCTGTCTGGACGTCAATTCAACCGCTTGCTCTGCAAATAGAGTACTCCCGTTGAGTAATGGGTCCACATTGCTCTTCCTCCCACACTCTCAGACATTGCTTTGTTCACCCTACAGCACTGTCTGGTGTCCACAGATTTCCTCACAGGACTAAGACCTACTCTGTCTGACCAATCTCTCTAGCCTTGTCTCAAGAACGTCTTCTGTTGACATCTATAATGTATTCTTCCGATCTCCCGTCTTCAGTTTGCTCTTTTTTTTTTGGTTCTAATCTTCATGCCCCAACCCCTCATTATTAATCCATTATTACCTTGAATTCTGGATGTTTAATCCTTTATTTTGTCCGTGATGTACTCAGTGGTCACATTATAGGTCTCGACAGTCAAAACCCACATTAATACATAAACATTGACTTCTATGCTGAACTAAAAGCGGCTAGATCTTGTACCTTGAAATGTTTTCTCGCAGGCCATCACTTGTAATCATGGTAGAAAAAGAGTTTACACTACAGTTTATTCACAGGTCTCTGTTTCCTTTGTTCATTTCTCATCATTGTTCTCCCATTTTTAACCGGCACCATGATATTATTATACGTAAATTGCTCCGTTTCTTTTGCAACCTGACAATAGAACTCTGCTTACTGTCTATGACATGCGTAAGAGTTCAGTTTAGTTAAAAAAGGAATGAAGTTCTGTCTCTTAAGTAAAATTGCAACAAATAAATTCTTCTACCTATGGATGGACGAATGGATGGCTGGATGGCTGGCTGACTGGATGGCTGGCTGGCTGGCTGGCTGGATGAATGAATGGATGGATGGATGGATGGATAGATGGATGGGTGGATGGATGGATGGATGGATAGATGGATGGATGGATGGATCGATGGATGGGTGAACGGATATGTGGAGGGATGGAGGATTGGATGGATGGATGGAGGAATAGATGAAGTGATATATGGATGGATGATGTACATATTATATTTAATCGCCGAAGTGATTATATACCGTTTCTTTCACACATTTGGTTATTTGTCAACATGTTGTTTCATAGTGACACAACTTTAGATTTTTTGATAGGCTACTTAAATAACTGGTTTACTAGCCAGCTGATTACTAATTTATTTTTATTACTTTTTTCTCTCTATTGGTTATTTATTGTCCTTATTTCATTATATCTTCATCCTTTGTTTTTACTTCAGTAATTAGTTAATTATTTAAGTAAATGTTTATTCAGATAATTAAATTATTTTAATAAGCTTTCTCATAAGCCTATTTTTTTGTTGTGAACATTAATTTTTTTTTTCAATTGTTTTCTTGCTACGCCAGTAGAGAAGCATGTGACAGAATGAAATTGAGTTACTAACTGAAAGAAAAAAAAAATATCGCTGAAGTTTGAACCCGAACTAATTTTCAGCCAATCATTCGCAAGGGTGAATAGGGTAAGAAACTACCGGTGGCGGTGCCGTACGTGACGCGCCTGTTCATAAACGTGTTGATATAATGGTTAAAAACACATTCGCACACTTAGGTAAAATCAATAGGCAGCGTTACTGTTTGTGCACTCAGGTCACGTTCAGCACTGATCGTAGGAAAATGACGCTTGATTACCACTAGACGTTGTTCAAAGAAAGGTCAAATTGGCCCCCAAAAATCATTTTTTTTTCTTCGAATTTTTGCCTGAATTGTGGACTGAGATGGCGAGATCTTTGGCTTGCGGGAGCTAAATCTAGTCATACACTAGTAATTTCTTGTAAACGCTGCCATACAAGTCTGGAAGCGAGTCCCCTGAGCGACTTCGAAATTTTTCAAGCCAAAAAATGGTTCGTGGCCTCTACTGGCCAGATATACTGTTCATCAACACACTTGTTCAGTTGCCTCCCTAAGGAATCAACTTCTTCATCTGCTTTTCAATTAGTTTTATTTGAATGTTATTGCTTTTTGTTTGCTGTTGTTGTTGTTTACTGATGTCGAATCCTCATTTGCTTCTATTATTAACATTTTTTTCTTAATAGTTATCATTGTTGATAGGTTTCCACCGAGGCAGCCGTGTCGCAGGCGGCTTTAAGGCTTAAATAGAACGGAACATAATTGTTGTTGATATTGCTATATTGTTATGGTATTTTTCTTGTTTCGCCCTGTCCCGTCCACGGTTCCTATGTAGGTTAAGCTAATCATGACCAAATTGCGGGACATTAGTCCACTGTCTTGTCTATGTTAGAATCTGTCATGTTGTGATATTTATCGTTCATCTCACAATCTCTACATAGATTATAACTGCACTTCAGCGATAGACACTCGTGCTCCAGTGCAGCTCTCCTGCAAGTACAAATAGACGCCGTGCTGCACTTATAAGCCTACTAGAAAAGAACCCACGACCTCCGAGATAGATTTGTTAATTATAGGTCAAACTAATATTGCTCTGCGACTTAAAGTGTATGACAAGCGTGCGCATCTCGATGTTGATATTTTGGCTGATTAAACTGAATGTTACTCAAACAAAACGTGTTTGGTATTTTGAACGCGTCATTCTTACAGACGCACAATTCGAATCAAACACTTTTGCGAGTTTACTTTTGAATTATTATCGCCTTTTTAGAATAACATGAAACATAGTAAGCTTTTTTCGGCTTTATGTAGGTAGAAACACAGATCTTTATGCAACAATGTTGTGTGCCAAAATTTCATATATGGATACATTCAGTTGTTTTGGAGTCCATAAGCCTTTTATGGGTTTTGTTGCAGATTTATAGTATACATTCAACAATGAAAAGTGCTGTGCAAAAAACAAGAAAAGCTTATGTGTGTGGTCACATCCCATCACACCGATCATCGATATGAATCAGTCATCTTAGTTACTTCTAATGTGCAACTATTGCTGAAAGCAGTGTTGCTACGGGAAGATATAGGATTTGAAATGATAAACGTGTCTGAGATTATTTGCACTTATCCTAGCCGTCATAAGATTAAGCCTGTCTGTGTAGTGTGAGCAGTTTGTTAGATATGCTTTGCGTCTTTTTGCATAATTGATGACATCGTTCATAGTGTTGTTGCATTATCTTTTGTGAAATACAAATAGAAACACAATTCAGACATTTTACTCATATAAACTCATAATATTATCTTATAAAGGTTTTCTTTGCCCGTCTTTATTTCTACTTATTTCTTTATTCTCACATGTCTGCCTCTATCTGTGTCAAATTTCCGTCTGCTTTCCTTCTTTCTCTCTCTCTCTTTCTCTCTCTCTCTTTCTCTCCTTTCTCTCCTTTCTCACCACCGCACGCTCTCCCTTTTAGCTAATTCAACTTAAATCCTTACATTATGAGGATATTACACAGATTCTTTCGGTCCGTCTGGTAGGCTCTCTCTCTCTCTCTCTCTCTCTCTCTCTGCTTTCTCTCTCCCATATCTTTTAGCCATCTCTTTTTCTGTAACGCTTTCTGTACGGTATGAATACACAGTTATTTATATCTCTGGAGACAATTTCTATTCAGAAATATGACTGACTTTCAAATTACTTTTTTTAAAAAGTCTTTCAAATAAATGGATATTTACTCTCATTATTGTTATTTTTTAAAATCAACAGAATTTATGATTTTGTGTACCATATTCGCGATGTTTGTATTCTAGAACAGTTCTCTGAACACAGTTCTAAATTTGGAGCTCATGCTCAGAAATAAGGACAGATCAGTGGAGGTGTTGACGAAGTCCAAGGTGTAGCTAGTATCGACAAATATGGTGTGGAGGTTGTGGTATGTCTTTGTGACAAAGAATTCAGGCTCCCGGTAGTGAACGAGACTGACCACCATTTTTGGCACAATATTGACCAAATACACAACGATAACCCCCAACAACATCCTAACTAATTGAGTATCTCGCCTTGACAGTTGAGGAGTACTCACCTTTGTAGTTGTGTAACTGCTGTTTTAATAGGATCGTTTTTTATGTTGTCCTGTTCTTTGGCAATGTCTTTCTTATCTTTCGTATGAAGGCTCTAGTTTCACGTCCTCATGTTTTTAATTTTTCAGATCTCCATTTATACTGATTTTGGTATTCTTTTGTCCAAACTGAATACATAATTACTCCTGTTGTGTTGGCTGTGGAACTGGCTTGATCGTTTGAGATGAGCTACTAAAATGACCGTGCGGGTGGATATTGTAGTAAAGGTGGCAACTGGCCAGAGCAGATAATCCCGTTAGTGTAGGTCATGATGGCCGGATATCTTTCCATCAGTGGGGAGAGCTTGTAGAATGCAAGGGTCTGGTTGTAAATGGGACTAAATTCCCAGATGAGCTCCAAAGAGATAAAGGCATTTATATATGAAGCCATCACCACAAATGGTATTGCCATGAGAGAAATATACGTCATACGAACTGTCATGATATCTTTGACGCAAAAGGGTAAACTGACACACGGACAGCGTTCTATGGACACGTCAGAGGTGATGACATTGGCTGCTGTTCCTGTCACGCCATGGACCACAGCGCCAAATGTGTATGTAATATTTTCTCAACTGACCGACAATGAGGGATCACCAAAGCGGATCTTCCCATATTAACGATACACTAGCCCTACAGATATTTGATAAAGTGGAGACGGCGACAGCGCACAGAGATATGGCAGTTGTGTCGTGAAGGCCTTACTTGGAGAAGGCCAAAACATTGACAATGTTGGTGCCCAGTCCGACCACGGACAGTAGAAAACACGCCCAGAAGCCGAGAACAAACTGGACAACATCTTGCATTTTGTTGCTAACCAACTTTTCTGTTACGAAAGGGTGGATGAAAGAATCAGTTTAGTGATCCGTCACGTGCTATGCAAACTCGTGTATTGATATGTCAATGGATAAGAGCCGTTACGTGTGAGAAAGATAGTGAGCGAAACTGAGTTGGGCTGTGATTGATTAGATCAGATTACTGACATGCTCATTTTTATGTTTTTCTCAAAAATTTTCTCAGCTGATTTTAATAAATCTCTCTAAGAACCACTCAAATGAAAATATCTGGATATATTCACTATTCCTCTTGGAAAATGTCTCAACCGCTACCTCTGAGATGTATTAAAAACAGTTAATCTTTTCGATGAAGTGATGATCTAAGATTTTAAAACTCAGGCCAGCGACTGAGCAACTTAGCTTGACAAAGAGTCGATCTAGTTAAGTACACACGTGCCCCGCCAATCATAAGCTGGTAAGGATCTTTCATTATGTATTTGTTGTCATTTTCAAAGTAAATGCTCTTTAATTTCAAGTAATTTCAATTTATCCGAGGTTATAATGCTACTTAAAGGACAAAAAGATCACCTCCATATTACTGACAAAGGCACATCACATCCAGCTAATTTTTAAACTACCGCTATGCATTGAAACTATTCTTTATAGAACTTTCAAGTCAACCACACATAAAGAACCAAAATGACACCTGATAATTTAGTAAATGTAAATGAAAGGATTATAGATGAATACACACATATGGTGTATTCATCATCGTCATCTATGACAGTAACGATATAATAAAATAATTTTGCAGAGATCTGAATGGTATTCATTGTTGGAATTCTGTCTATGGAAATACGTCATTATTTTTTTCTAAATAAAGAGCGAGGATATTATAAAGTTTCATTTCTAGTAAGTTTTCCTTCATCTAATACCATGATTATATTAGTCTCAGTAGCAGAGGATTTAGAACCAACCAAACAAACAAGCTGCAAAATATTAGGAGAATGGCCACACGCAACATTTGTTTTTTTTTATTTTCATGCATTAGATATTTATTTGTGCTTTTCCCGAGGGCGATGTAAATGACGAGACGGAGATATAGTCACTGCATAGGATGTTGACACCTTGATAGGATGGGATTGAAAACAAACTGTGGATGTTCGTTTGCATCAGTATTTGCTTGCCTATCTCCATTAATCTCACTACTGGAGTCGTTTCTATAAAATGATAGCCATGATTCGTTGACGAAGACTTTAGGCTACATGAGTTGACTGCCTCTCTTTTTTTTTCCCACAACATTTATTGCCTTTGTCTTCCTTTTACTCTATATCTATCCATTTCTTCTCACATTTAAGCAGACAGTTTTCACTCTTGGAGATATTTCAAGAATGAGATGGAAATACAATCACCTTTATCTGTGATCCTAAAACAACATTATTGAAGTGATTGCCATTACTACTGATGTTCTCATTCCCTATTTAGAATGTCATTGATATACGCTGTCTTCTGGTGTTTTTCCCCCTCACTTTCTTTATTTCATACGAAAAAAAAAAAAAAAAGAAGCAACGCTTTGAAGATAAAAAAAAGCATGAAAAAAAATCACTTCATTTATAGATGAAACAGGTTTATGGGGAATTCTGCCCTCATATTGCTGACTATCTAATGCCTATTGTTTTCTGGCTCTGTGTATATCCCATGAATATTGAGCAGATGTTTGTAAGTGTCTTTTGACTGAGTGATTATTTTCACCTTTTCTATGTCTGACTGGAGAAAATAGGTGAGGAAGGTAGCTCTTTTTCCCTCTTTTTCACTTTTATCTGATTTTCATTTGTTTTTCGTAATTTGTATGATACATTTTGTTTTCCTTTAAGATTTTTTTCTTTAAGTCATTTACGTCATATTCTTTCTTTTCTTTTGATAATGGGTTGCACACACGCACACAAAACACACACACACACACGCACACAAACAAACAAACATAAACATAAATACACAAAATTCAACGCAGACTGTCTGGTATGTCTATTTTATCCTTCCTGCTCGGTCCTTCTCCCCTCCCCCCCCCCCTCACCCCCACCCCACCCCTCCCATTTTCCATTACTAAACATTTTTTAAAATCTCATATTTATCAAAGGGATGAACCAAATTTCTCCCACTTTTAGAGTCTATGTTTTCAATGATCTCTGTTTAATCTGTTCTGTGACATTGTGCATCCCAATGATATCCACTGTGTCTTGCTCTCCCGGCAGGCCCCTATTGTAAAGCTGTGTGGGACACAGTCCTGTGCTGGCCGGCGGCCAAGGCTGACTCCATGGTCTACCTACCATGTCCACCAATGCCCGGGTTGGTCCCAGAAAGTATGTACTAACAGACTGGTTTGTTTGTTTGGTTTGGTTTGGTATCTTTTATTCGTTTTTTTGTGGGGGGGAGGGGGGGGGGACATGCTTTATTATATTTTGATAATCTAAAAACGATGTGCGACTGGTCCAAGAAAGTATTTACAAATATACTTGTTTCTTCAGACTTGTTTTTTTTTTCATGTAATGCTTTTTTCTGGTAAACAGTAAATACTTTTTTATATTCATACGGCTGTCTTACGAAGAAACTACAAACATGTCTGTTGTTTCACTTTGGTGCCTTTCCTCTTTAAGCAATTTTTTTTTTTCTGGTTAAAAGTGAGCAGTTTATGTATATATTATCGGGTTCAATTCCCGAAATTCAAGAAAAGCATTTGTTTCTAAAGGAAAGTACGTATATGCAGATTTATTTTTCAGCAATATTGTCATTTTTGCCATTTGTCCTTCATGTACATACGTAACAATAGCAGCAGCAATTGTAATAATAAATACCATTAGGGTGAGTACATGTTCTTTTCATCTCAAACACCTTTGCTGTTCCCACGAATTCAACTAACAGCAACAACAATGTATCTATCTGACATATAAATATAATGGAAGGGACTATTCACTATCTGATACTGAATAAGCTTTTGGTGTTATTGGGTATGCATTCCGACTCTTCTAGGGGTGATTTTGAATAAGGTTTCCATTGATAGATGGGACTTTGGACTCCGGTCAGATGCCCGTATAGCAGAAAGACAGAAACACAGGATGGGTAGGAAATTTAGGATGAAGACTCTTTGACTGTAAGTGATGCGTCTAAGTCAACATAAACGTAGATGCTCTCCTAACAATTATGGAGAATATCTGGACAGACGGTAACAGTTCTTACTAAATGAGGTTTAAAGGAAGGCTTACTGAAATTTACACAAATGCCTAGTGCTAGTCTGTCACTCTGTTCGACTTAAATTAAAATATGAAGAAAGCAAGAGGCAGATTTTTTGTAAGGGGGAAAGAAGAGCTGTCTGAAAACAAAAGACACAGAGATGAACAAGAAGAAAGTCAAATTATTCCAGTTGTAAAAGTGGGAGTAGAAAACAAAATGAGATGCAACTGTAGAACCATATAAGACGGAATTAAGAAAACAAATTTGACATAGATACAGTTGAAAATTAACAAAGGAAATACAAAGAAAATAATGTTCTTGTGGTAATAATGTACTTATAGGACCTTTTCATCTTTTTACCATTTGCTCTATAGACAAAGCTTCCCGTTACTGTGGACCAGACGGGCTTTGGGAGTCGAAGATCAAAGGTCAGTACGACAATGACACAGGCTACACTCATTATGTGAACTGTTACTCTGAGGAGGCCTGGGAATATTACGTCAAATTCCTGAGCAACAAGACATCAGAGGAAAAAGAGGTAAGCGAGACAACTGTTGTGTCTCAGCCTCTCAGCCACTTTTAATGCGGTCTTTCTCTGTGTTTGTTATTCTTCATCATTTTAAGCATCTTTCATACTTTGTCTAAGAAGTTGGTCAGGTGTTCTAAAATGTTCAGGAAAGAGTCTATTTTAGCATACCACAATGAGGATTAAATTTTGCCATGATTTTTATGCGGTAAGATCATTATAAGTCAGAAATGCAATGCACAATCAATGCACTTCTCTTTTTTTCGATTTTTTTACATTCAAAATTTATTTGTTGACTGATAATTGTCTCATTTTTTATCTATACATGACAAACACTAAGATATTTCTTTTTTTTTCTCTCACTTATACTTTAAATGATCAGGATTTTGAACTGAGGTGTTAAACTGTGTTTTTATTTAAAGAATATTTAAGTTTTTCTGTCTTGGTTAAAAAAGTTATGTTTAAATGTCTAACTGTCGTATGGCATTGACACCTGTTTCATATTTTTTCTTCACAGCTCATCAGAGAGATTATCAACACATCCAGAACATTGGAAATCGTTGGTTTATGTATTTCTCTCGTTACTACCATCATCTCCCTCGTCATCTTTTGTTATTTCACGTAAGTTTAAAGACGTTGTGATAAATGCAGCATCTTTGTTCTTGTCTTATTTACTTCAATGTTGCCTGTTAGTCCCTATTACAAGACATAAACTGCCAGCCTTAAACTGACTCCACACATTAAAATAAACACACAAATAATACGAAAATTGAAGAAAAAAAATGATGGAGGCCCAAATTATTTGCGCAAATTATAATTAGGGCCACACTCTTCAGAAGTAATGGATATTTGCTAATCAATATCCGATCTCCTCTTCGAAAATTGGCGTATCCCCTCATCCTCCTTCGTGTCGGTCTCTTATTTCCGAAAACTCTCTCTGTGATTTTGATGGATCATGGAGTTCTATGGATTGTGAAAGGTCTTTATTTTTCTTAAATCCGTTATTTTATTTGCCTGAAAATGTTTCATTTGAAATATTTCTAAAGTGTACCTTTCCAACACTTTTTGAGATCTTTATTTCCAATATGCTTGTTTCAGGTAGTCAGCGTTTGCAGACTCTCCCCCCCCTCCCCCGTCCCCTAATGCACCCTTCCCTCATCCCCCCCCCCTTCTCTCACCCCTCCCCCCACCCTCCCCAAGGAAGGGAAAAAAACTCACTTTAAAGCTATAAGAGGGAAGCATGCAAATATCCTCAAGCACCAAGGCATCCTTGAGCGCTGGCTGTGTTGTCTTCTTATACCTTAGCTTCATCTTGTGTTAATGAAAAGGAGCGCCCCCTCTCATGCTCCACGTCCTTCCTTCCTAGGGGCATCTTGGCAAAAACTTTGAACCCTATACAGGCAAAACATGAAGGACGCACATTTCCATTTGGACATTTCAGTAGGATTCGGGTTATGAAATGGAGGTTGTCAAACTTGAATGAAGATTTAAGGTACTGGGCAGAAATTTCATGGCAAATGTGAAGATCTCCTGAAGATGAATGCATGAGCGGTCATTTCTGGGCACTGGGCCTGCCCTCTTGTTATAAGACATTATGAAGAAAAGATACTTTTTATGCTTCTTTAACATGTATATTTAACTAGTGCAGGAACTTCTGATTTCATCTCAATATTTGAGATATTGATTAATCAACATTATATAGGAAGGCATTGACTTCTTATGTTCCTGTTGCAAGGGCAGATAGTACAAAATTGTCTTATAACTCCTTGCCGGCTGTCTGGCTGGAGAGTTAATGTTCTCAGTCTTTCGTGATTCATCTTCTTGGAGTCAAGAATGTTATTGGCTACGAGATTGTTGAACAAAGTGGTTGATCCTTTTCTTTAGATTTAGTTAGACTATTATCTTGTCTACTGTCCTTTTGAAAAAAAAATACAAAGAGATAGTGGCCATTCCTCTAGCGACTTCAAAAGTCCAATATAGCATTTATCTAATTGCTATTGCAGAAAGACAGCTTAATCAAGTGGCTGTTCTCCATTTTTTTTATAATTATTCTTACATGTGTGCTTTTCACAACGAGCCAACCACGCACGGGTTTGGGGGATCCAGCCCATTTATTTACTGTGCTGTGTTTTTATACTTAGGGAAGAAATGAATACAAATGTCATAAGCAAGCATAACTCTTGTCCTGGAGAAACATATTTGTCCACATATTTAATTGCATAAACATTATTCAGCATATTATATTACTCAATAACGTAGGGATCTGTCCCATGTTTCATGCATACCCAGAAGGAATATTCTTTCTTGTTATGTTTACTCACAGAAACATTCCAAATCCATAAGCATGCATTTTTTTCTGTCAAGGAATACAGCTTGAAAACAATAAATTATCTCCATAATGTATTGTTCTGTTCATGCATTGTAATTGCAAACTGGCATTGTTCGGCATCGGGGATCCAAAGTTGTAATAATTATTTCTCCCGGCCCACAACAAAAGTTTAAGGACGCAAGCAGGCGCACATCTGATTATTGGGAAGTCTATTTAAAAACGGTGACAGAGTCATATCTTATAGGTTTAGCCACATGACCGATATTCTGAGTCGACTGGCCCGCGGCCTGAGGCTCCATTCTACCAATCACCTCACTTCAGCAAACAAATAGATCTTTTTCCCAACGTTTCGTTTCCCCTCAACGTAGCGGGGCCCAAGGACGCGTGACTCCGGTTGAGGAGAAGCTTTAATGCATCTTGTTTCCTCTTTCGGAATAGCTGCAGCCTTGTTTGAGGGGGAAAAGATTGACGATAACTGCTCCTGAGCACAACTGAAGCTCATGATTCCCTTGTCGAACCCCCAGCTAATATCAGAGCATGGTGTGAGCCCGCAGGACTCACTTTCGCACGTCGTCAAAAAGTGAGAAACTGTACCAAGTAAATGTGTCGATTAATTGTAAGTTATATTTAAGTTAGGTTGTCTAGGCAGGCCAAAGCCACACAAATGCCATCGGATTTCACCGCTGTTAATGCTGATCCACAGTTTAAGGTTCGCAATATTAGAAGCAGGGGGAAAATGTTGACTAAGTCTGCCTGCACACATTATTATACCTTTTTGAGGCCACAGTTAGTACTATTGAATTATCTTATATACAATGTTTATAGCCATTTTCTTAATAACTATTTAAATTACAAAATCTTAATAACTATTTATATTGCAAAGATGACCTGGAACAATTATAATACACCATTTGTTCTCATAAGTTTTGAAGAGTTCTGTAACAAAAAAGTAAAACAAATTCAGACATTGTTAAACTGATAACTATGCTAATGAGAAATAGAGGAAGAAAATCAGAAGTGAGGTTATTTTAGTGGCCTCAATCCGGAGCTTACTGTGTTCGAAAAACGTGTCGGTTGTCAATCATTATAGCAAACAAATACTGTGCTGTGGAGATCTTGAAAAAAAAAATGCTGATCGATCGAGTCCTAGTTCAAGTACTTGAATTGCCATCTCACATGTGACCCAGCGGTTTCGTTGTTGTTCAGTGTTAAACTATCGGAGACCCAGTGCAAGTTTAATCTTTTCCTGAAACCCCCTCCTTACCCTATGAATGGGCTTTGTGTTCATTACGAGTATTTTCCCATCCATTCGAAATGGTGATCGTATTAATTTTCTTTCACAAACTTGAAACAGGATCTTTTCATTCATTTTGCCGCTACATATTTTGGGACTATAGAGCTTGTATTTTGTACAATGCCATAGGCCTCTATTGGGAAGTAAAAGATTGCATATTTTTCATATTACTTAATTTTTAAAGTGACAATTTTTTATCGACATTAACCATAGAATTTTCTTACTATGCTTCGTTACAAGAGAAAGATATGGCAAAATTTTAGAGAAAAAAAAAAGCAAAATAAAACGTTACACAATCAGAGCTTGATATAGATATTCATGAGAGGACAAAGACCTAACATAGCTCGAATGAACACAATGTTCAATGCAGGTGTTGCTATCGTGCTAGGAAATAGCTCTAGATCAAGGCCATCTTCGACACCTCTACAAACATATTTTAGTTAGGAACGTCCTGGGTATCTAGCAAGCCAGAAATATACGTGTATACTGTGTATTTACAACATCTATTGATATGCTCAACAGTGCCTTAACTGTTCAAGTTCTGTCCTAAACTCAAGGCAGCCAAAGTAATGAAGAAAATGAATATTTATAAATTTTTGTTAACTATTATTGATCAAACCCGTATTGATGTTGATGATGACGGCGAATGAAAAGAACAGTTTGATAGACTGATGCATTTGCTTGCCAAGACTCGATTAATCATTTAGATCTCACGAATATCAAGAGACACTTGACACGAGCGTCATTACGCTCAGTACTTCTTTATTGATCGAGTTAGACACATTAAGAATTAAGATAACTGGTGACATCCCTATTCTACAGGGAAAACTGCTCGAATCGTTTATAATTATTTCAGTCTTAATCCATTCTCAGCACAGACTGCATCATTTATTATTGACAATCCTTTGTTGGGTGGGGTTAGATAAAAGAATTGGCGAAACATGCAGGCGGGATACACACGAGCAACTATGAAGCAGATATCTGTGTAAGAGTGAACTTGGCTTTTCCTTAAAGTTGTTGATAATTTCTACCTGCAAATAGGCCTCTTAGTACAAGTATTTTATAAATCCTGATCACTTTTTGAGTGTGGCTGAACATACAACGAGTATGGCACATTATAATAATCTGACTATATCATTCATTGTATGAAAATAATTGTGATCTTGGCAGTAGATGGGTAACTGTACCGAGCCAGTCTACATTGTCTAATGTGTCTGGTGGATAAATGCACTTTGTGGCCTTTGATCTCTTATTTTATGGGTTTGACACTCTAAAAACAACCGTCTTCCTCTCGCCCAGAGACACTTTTTAAAAAAAATTTTCCCATAGAAGAGGTATGAAAATTAGAAAAGAAAGAGAAGGAGAGAGTGTGTATGAGTGTCAAACAGTGAGACAGAGAGAGAGAGTAAGTAGAACATGAAAAAAAAGAGAGAAAACTTGAGGCACTTATGTAGGCAGAGAGAAGAAGGAATAGAGGGCCAATTGCGAAGATAAACGGGGAGAGACAACAAGGAAAAGAGAAAGAGGAAGAGTAACTGAAAAAAGAAAGAAAAAAAAAGAAAGAATGAAAGAAAACAAGAGGGTGTTGGAAGGACAAAGACATGTTTCAAGGCCACTAGTAGTAATAGGCTGTTGTAGAATGCTTTAAATGCACATGCATTATGCAACCGTCGGGATGGTTCTTTGGATCATTACTTTGGACCATCAGTTTATGGCGCTGGTCTACAACGTTGTAGAGATTCCATTTGGCTTTGCCACTTTAGGTGATTCATGATGGTATTACACAAGGCAATTACAGTTTGATTTTACATATCTAACAGCAGAAAACAAAATCCTGCAATTCGAGATAATTTATGTTATTGTTTTGCTGGGTCTTCGATTAAATTAAGCTACATTTGGAAAATAATTGAAGGAGACAAAGTATTGTTGTTATATTTTTGTGATTATTGCTAATATTGTTATTATTATTACTTTTATTTTTATTATTACTAATATTACTATTGTTTCTTGTTGTTGTTGTTGTTATTATTATTTTGTGGAAAATCCACAAAATTCGTGGGGAAAACGACTGTTCTTAGCCGTATATACTATGTGTATATTTGTGCATACTATGGACATAAAGTTTTTTTAAATTTAATTTTACGACAAAGCCTTTAGTGAAGTTTAGGTCCATAGAACTAGTGAGTGTTGGTACCAAATTTGTAATATGAATATGACATAAGTATAGCATCAGTACAGATGTAAAAACGATGGTTCAGTTAGAGATATTTAGCAGCATATGTCTTTCTGTTTTTGTCTACGCCGATAATGTAAGTGTGTGTGTGCTTGAAACTGTATGCGATACGTTTCAAATTTAAAATGGTCAGAGTGATGTTGTGTATTTGCATCACTTTAATATGTCTCAATAAACCCATGAGTGTGTTTGTAAATGTAGAAATATAACCAATACGGGCAGTAATATGAATAATAAAAATGTACTATGGCATCATAATATAGCTTAATACAAGTAATATATTTACAGTATTTTTTTAAAAAATATGAAAAACATATCTGAAAAATGAAACGAAAGACAGGTTGGCAAGGGTTACCATTGCTGGTCTGACCACACTTTCAAAAAAGGAGCGCCGATCATTTTAAAATCCCAGAGGATCTGCATGTATGTGCGAGTGACGCGACGCTTCGTTTCTTTTTGCTGTGTCCTTGTGAGAGCTCCCCCGTGAGCGACATCAAATGCGAGGCTCATCAAGATATCGCCCTATGCATGAAAGATGTCCTCTTGTCGTATAGGACAGGACAAGGCTACCCACTGGACGTTTCATTTCATTGCCGTTTGATGCTGTTCATTAGTTCAGGACTTGAAATTCTGGAAGTGAATCGACAAGGTTGACAGAGCCTGACGGATGATGTGCATGAGTATCTGTGGGGAGAATAGGGGTGAGGAAGATGAGACACAAATGGGATACGCATGTTCAATCTGGTATGCATGAACTCATTTCTTAAGTGATAGTAAATCGGTCATTTAAATGGGGATTGCGGGAGGGGGAGGGGGGGGGGGGAATAGGGGAACAAATAGTTAATGCAGGTACCATATTTGAGAGCGGGTTGGAACATTCGATTATTTTACTGTATTTGAGCAGCTTCGTGTAACCGGTGCCTGTACAATAATAATAATATGTCTTTATTGAAAGGAACGTGAAATGTAGATCTAGATTCGATACATTTAGAAATGATTTCTCTGGTATGAGAAATTGTCCCTGCTGGCACTCTAAGTTAATAACTTTGGGATCATTTCACAGTCATGAAATCTCCATTGCGGTCACCATGTGGTTGCTTGTCAAATTAAGCTAGTGAAAGAACCACATAGAAGTGTGTTACTGTGCGGGTTTACATGCTAATTCAGTAAAATATAGGACTCTTAGAAAGGTTACATATCCAACGAATGAATAAGTCAATATTTGCCCATGTATAATCAGAACTGTTAAAAGAATGATACTGACTGTTACTCAATTTCATGGCTGAGATAACCACCCCAGGAGGTTGAAAGGCGAAATTTATACCGTAAGCTACGCAAAGGTTACATTATTTACTGGGCATGCACGTATTTATTTCATACACGAAAACATCGCCCCTCCTATCATTCAACAGTTGAATTTGTATGACATATATTGATCATTGCCAACTCGTATGTATTCATCAATGTGGCATAGTCACTTAGCTAAATACAACAGGGCGATACTGGAGAGCTAAGGAGTTTAGATGTTTCACATTAATTTATTCATGCGGGGCAGTTTTACTGTGAGTGCTTCGTGTGTGATGTAATACTGGGCTCTGATAATTGATTGAATAGAAACTAAACTTACAAGGACCGTTTAATGTGTGATATGCGGTGTGGTCTTCATTAATAATGGACCGTTTTTCTGCTGTAGAGTACCTTCTATGGCACTTTTCTGAGGTCATGAACTTAGTAAGGGCCATTCTCTTGTCATAATATTCACGTTGTAATCCTGAGTTTCTATGGCTATCGAAGTGATGATGTGGCGATTATAGCAGCGAAAATTGCATAGAACTTTTGTCAATGTTTGGCGACTTAAATGTTATATCATTCGAGTGTTGAATTACGGCATAGTGATAATACAAGGCAGCTAACAAAGTTATAATGTAACATGCTTGAAATGATCCCTAAAATGTAATCAGTGATATTTACATTATCAAACATAGATTAGCTGCCGTACATGCACCAATCATGAGTGAAAAAAACAGACTTCCCATTTAATGGTCGGATGTGTGTGGCCTAACAGGCTTCATGCGTATGTTTGTGCCCACATCTTCACATTAATTTACTCCTGTGCAATTTCATTTGCTTTATTCTCGTATCGCATAATACAAGACCAGTAAAGATCAGCTAGTTGAAAATAAATTGTTGTAGATACAGTAGACTGAGTTTCTCACCCTCATAAGTTGTGATTTTGCTACAGATGTCCCAGTGTAATCATTAGGTTAGGTGTGATGTGGCAGTAATAATAATTCGAATCAATGACGATTATGAAATCATATTATATGATACAAGCTATAAGCAGAGCTTTAATTATAATTACGAAAAGTGGTCGTAAAGCAAATATTTTAGTGCATTTCCAGAAACTTGAAACTGAGCAGTAGTTTAGCAAAATAATAGGGGCAATCAATAGCGATGAAGACCAGAAATGTCAAATCCGTCACGAGCTGCACAGACAATGACTGCACTAGCCTGGCTGAAGCCAATGTAGAGAGATGCTGACACCACCACGAAATAGTTTTCATTTGTCTCTATGCATACGAGACATGGATTCGGACAGCTGAACTACAAAAGAAGATACAAGATGCTATCAAACATATTAGGCATCTCATGCTTCGACCATAGTATTTTTTAAAAAGAGCAATTCTTGCGAACCGTCAGACAATACACTGGCCCCAGAGGGATCATCTTAAAATGGTGAAAAGAAGGAAATAGAGAGATGATACGGCCATGCAACAAAATCCAGTGGTCTTGTTAAAAATGTACTATGACGAACAGGAAACGGAAGAGAAAAAGAGATATTGCAGAAGAACACACCATCCAGGAGTAAGAGAACGTTTGTGGAAACCCAAGTCCTGGCCCACAACCGCGACGGCTGGATGGAGAAGACGTGTAGAACTCGTCAGGCGGCGCCCCAGTGGCTTCAGGGGAGGGGGGGGGATATGGACTAAGAATTAGAAGAACCGTAAAGCATGGGCAAGGTAATAATGTAGGCCTAACTCAAACTTAGTTCTATCGCAATTAGAATACATCTCCATAATAATGAGAAGGAATAGCAATCTCAAGAATTTATTCTAAATCTGCAGACATGGCAGATGCTATAATCGAAATTAGAATTATAGAAGGCTGACTCAGAGTTTCAAAAGTTAAGAGGAGAAGATGACTGGGAAGAATATTGGAGATTTTTTAAAAAATGAAAAAAGATAATTAAGTCTTGTAATCCGAGCATATTGTGATGAATGCTGGACCCAAATCATATCTCTGCAGCTGAGAGATCATATTAGAACAATATGGCAGACGATATGGGACAGCCCTCGTGACGTACGGCAATGAAATCTGAACATGACAGTTACTGCTTGTATGAGATGCCTCGCGTTTTATAGGAAAATTATGGCTTGCTAAAAGTGATGAATTTTTGTGTCGACCAATGTGTCTGAGCAATCACTATGAGGAAGGTTAGACCCTAGATTTTGGTGAGTAATGGAAAGAGAGGTAATTTTAATCTCACGCCACTAAATGTCCCTCTACAACACTGACCATATAGGATTGCCTTTGTTAAATCATAAACAATAAGGCATAAACTTTTACAACATTCCATTTTGCACGTTCCAAAGCCAACGTTAGAAACCAAAAGCTTATGGTCTGTAAGACTGCAGCTGTGCACAAACAATCTGAAAATTCCCAAAGTGTTTTCAGTATGTATTAGTTTGATTCAGTAGAACTAAAATATCTGATTATGTGGAAGGATAAGATATATATCAGTTCAACAGAAACACATTATTTTAGAAACACTTTCAGCAAAGCTTCATCCAAAATCGTATTAAAATGTATTTATGTGCTTGGATTAAGAAAAAAACATCGATTCATTATGTACGCATTATTTGTATTATCATTTGTTTGAGCTCCTGCAATTTTAAAAGGCCATCGTCATAAAGGCCACACGATGCATCGCGTATGAGCATGACACGAGAAAGTTACGCAGCCCGTATAATAATAATAGATTCAAGTGCTTTATACACAACAAATTGGGCATTTGATGAGCAATATGTCATTTAGAATGACTATTACCTAGTCACATTATGTCTGCAACTGAAGCTGCTATGTATTACCATTTAGAGCCGTGCAACGAGACAGATGATTAGGACTACTTGGGTGAAGTTGAAATAGCTTGATAAATTAAAAATTTTAGCTGCAGGATATCGTGGGCCAGTATTATCGACTGCCTATGGATAGCACACTTTCAGATGCTAGAAAGCTTCACAGTGTCGTTAGCAGAAGGCTTATGGCTGATGATGTGCTTTTTCTTCATTAACTGGATTTTTCATTGCATTTGTGACCAGTTTATTGATCTTTACAGAAATGTGATTTTTAAAATGGATTTTTCTTCATTAAAAATTAACCATGAGGCACCCGAAGCAGTTTAACTTTCTTCTGATTTTGTTCCATTGTTCGCTTGACATTTTATCGAGGAAATTTGTCAAGGCTATTTATTTAATTAAAAAAAAACATTTTTTAGGCAACATATTAAATGTATTTTCCTGCTTGTTTATAGCAATCGTGAAAGATCGTGAATAATTGTGAGATATGAATTATTGTCCATGCATTCACAGAGCTGCATCTCAAAAATCAATAATGAAATCTGATTTCCTCTTATCTTTTGCTTAATCCATCCGAGCATTCGTCCATCCATCCATTTAATCACCCATCTCAGAAAGCATCCTCCATCTATCCATCCATCCATCCATCCATCCATCCATCCATCCATCCATCCATCCATCCATCCATCCATCCATCC
>JBCEWB010237805.1:0-23625 GCA_039654565.1 Peronia peronii
TTTCGCAAAAATAACACCGCAAACATGTTTTTGGCTACTAGAAGTTTATTATTTTACAACAAATAGTATAGGGTGTCTGTGATGTTACACTACCCCTTTAAGGTATGGTTGCTTTTTAATCTCTTTATAAATCATCATTTGCTCTTTAATTTTAAGATAATTTAATAGTAAATGTGTATATATTGTTCTTGAATCATTTTCATCTCATATGATAGATCTAGATCTAGTGTTGCTCTGCAGTATCACATATAAGTGGTCTATTTATAAAAATGTTTTATGATTTTGTGGGCAGTTCTGTCGAAATGAAGCCCCGATCTGTGTCTGCTACGAAAGTTGTAGCCCAGAAATAAAAATGGCACATCATCACATCACTGCCTTCCAATTATATTATATAGGAACATGATAAAGATTGTTATTGTTTAAGTCTATTTGCATGGACAAAATGCTCGAGATTAATTACTATCGATATGTTTTGGCATTCTTTTAGTGTTTCAAATGATAAAGAAACTTTTTTGGTAATTATTGGTGTTGTGTTGTTTTTAAAATTTAGCATCCCAGGTCAGTAGATGTCTTGAATGTAGTATGCTGTGATGTGACCAAGATGACAATTAATCAAGAAGTAAGTTACCAGTAGGTAAACAGAAAATTTAAGGGCAACACCAAGTCATAGTATGATATGGAGATGCAGAAACTATGAAAGTAAGCCATGAGGATTTAATCAACACCTTTTTGTAAAGATACGAGATAGGTATTCATATTAAAACCATGTATGACGCTACATGATATGGCGAGATCTAGCAGTATTGTAGTGCCACACTTTTTAGAATAATTAACAAAAAAACTTAAATTGTAATAGTATTGATATCAGCATAAAATGAAGTTAGTATTTGGTATATGCAGTACAATCTAATAGACTTAAAATTAGCAAGCATAATCATCAGTAATCGACATGTGCCATTGTTACTTCCGGGTTGCGACTTCCGTAGTAAAAACAGACCAGGACTGCACTGCAAAAGGAATTCCATTTTGTGTTAAGAAGCCTTGTCTTTCCTAGTCTAGATCTCTCTCTCTTTCTCTCTCTCTCTCTCTCTCTCTCTCTCTCTCTAAATATATATATATATATAGTCTGGAAAATTGGGTCATGACGTTTTTAGCTTTATTATGCTAGAATGGAATTCCCCCACCCCCTCTATAGACATCAAATCCATGGAACCAATGAAAGTTACACTTTTTCTCACGTGATCTAAATGCGTGATTCATGATTTCACTTCGATTTATTAAGTTTTTTGTCTCTCCTGTAAAATTTGCCTTTGCGGACTGACGCGTTTAGAGACTTACAGGGACGATATATATGTCTTGTGACCAGGGCAAATGAGTCAGAAGTCGCGAAGGGCGATAAAGATCCACGACCGTTTTCGGTCATTTTTGACTACTTTTCGACTAAGACACTAAATTTTACACACAACAATTTAACCTTTTTTAACTTGAAAAAAGAAAAATTTTGGTATCATAGTCGGAAAATAGTAAAAAACGATAAAAAACAACTGTAACTCAAAATCACCCGGCGCAACCTCCGACTCATTTGCCCTGGGCACAAGACACATATATATGTGTGAAAACAAAATTGCACAAATTTTGGAAAATTTGGTCTTGCAAGAGTTTTATATGTAAAGGTAAACTTTGCCTGAAAATTATGGCTTTTTTTGTTTTTTTTTTTGGAAATGTGATCATTAGGGTTGTGTCATTGAAGATGTACAAGATTATACTTGATCTCATTTCTGGAAATATATATAAATTTTGTTGTTCGATGTGTACAGTATTGAACATTTAATGGAATATTCAATACACATCATGCATCAATGGAACAAAGTAGCTCACAATAATTACCAGAAACATTCGTAAAATCTTGTCCAAAAAAAGAGATAAAAATTCAAATTAAGATTGCAGCAGGATGCATTGCACCCTAAATAAGTATAATCTTTAGATTTTTTTTTTGTTGAAGTGTTTTGTTAGTTGTTTTTTTTTTCACACCTAAATAAGTGAAATCCCAAGATTTTTATTGGCACAAAGATTTTTCCTTTTTTATTTTTATGCCTTGAGAGAATGTGTGAAATAAATGGACAAGATTATTAAATGCTAATGTTTGTAGGTTCAATTTTGAACTAAAGCTTTGCACCAGAATAAGGAAAAACATTTACTCATTTAGGTGTAAGCACCTGAATAATCATTTTCATTACATTATTGGTAAGATAGGGAAGATCATGTCTTTCAGAAAAAAAATTTATCAGCAATCTTGGCACATCTGCCTCAAATGATATCCTAAATATTATATCAGCTGTCAGTCTTTTTGTTATCTACTTCTGTGAATACAGATCAAGTTCAAGCAGCAGCAAAGAAAATGGAAGTAAAACAACCACACCAAGAATTTCATCTATCAGTCCCAAAAGCACAAAAAGTAGTCTCAGAAGTCACAGAAAATTTCTGGAACGTCTTGATACTTTTTCAATATCCTTTTGATCTTATCATCTCCAAGAAACAAAAGAAGTGATATTTTATAATTCTGGCCTATAAAACAATTAAATTTTTATTTTTCTCTTTTTTTCTTTCTTTCTTTTTAATAGTTTTAATAGCTGATGTTTTTAAAACAGACCCAAAACAAAAGTTAATAGAAGATCTTATATCAATTTGAGCAAGATTTTGGCTTACTTTATTATCTATGGCCCATTTTGGAAGAAAAATCAACATAAGTTCATGACTGTTAATGTCATGTTCCAGATTTTGTGTAAAGCTCATCCTGATATTTGTCAGCTATGGAAGTATGATCTCATCTACATGTAAATACATTGTCCTTAATAATCCTACACCGTGACATGGTTTGGTAAACCATTGGACATCAGTCCCATCAACTGTGCCCGCTATGGCTGGGAGAATGTGGACATTGATATGTTGAAATGTGTGGGATGTAATGCCTTTCTTAGTGGCACACTGCCCAGCAAAACAGATTCTCAAGCCTGTAAGTATAACAGCATTTCCAAATTTACATGACCTTGTGATTTTGTATAGCATTTTTTAAATTGTCAGAATTTTTAAAATCAGGTAAATAACTAAGTGGCATTCAGTTTTAAAGCAATCAAAGACATTTGTAGAACAAAGAAGACGAAACAATTATATTAAGACTTGTGAATGAAGTCAGAGCAAACCAAGGCAATCGTTGTTTTTACTCCAACTGATGCAGATGATATTGTCGTTGAAAGGCAGATCTCATTGCCTAATCTGGGACAGCAGATCTCATTGCCTAACATGGGACAAGATGATAAATTTCCATTACACCAAAATTAAGTGACAACTCTGAGATCGATCATCGTGGAACCTGATGGACTGCTGAACAAGGATAAGAAGAACTTTCAAATTAACTGAATATGAATCATGATGGCTTCCATTTATTTCTTAATGTTGTTATAGTCCCATTACTGAGTTTTTGTGTCAAAGAAATGCACAAGTTAGGTCTATTTCTGATCTATCATCTATATAGACAAATTTGCTCTTATGATCTTCCATTACAATTGGATTGGTGAAGCAATCAATTTACTCCTTTTTTAGGAAATAAATATATATGCCTTTGCTCAGATGGTTAGCAAATATGTAGTTGGTCAGTTTTTTTTTAAACAAGGCTTCTTGTTATCATACTATTGCAAAGAAATGTTTGTTGCTTTTTTATCATTGTGTTATGACAGGTCTTTTTATATCTTTGCTATAATCAGCTTGAAAATGAGCTGCTGATTTTTCTTTTGCTAGATGAAGCCAGTTTATCCAAACTGAAGATAAATCTTTTGGCTTCACATGACAAGTTCTGTGCTTTAGCAGTCCATCCTTGCCCTGGTAAGTCACACTCTAAATGATTATAATAAAGATGAAAAGGAACTAAAGGAATAGAGATCTGTTGTTTGTTAATGATTTCATATCACAGGGATGAGATAATAAAGAGATAATAAAAAAGATAACATGCTTACAAACTACAATCAACAGCCAAATTAAAAGTGATAAGTATATTTTTTTTTAGCGAAATATATGAAAAATGGCTGAAATTTGCTTTTGCAGACCATACATATTAAAGTTTGATAACTAGACATGTATTGTGTTTTTGCAACTGATTGTGCCAAAACAAAGTTCATTTGAATATTCACAGATTGTATTCATTTAGGAAAACTGAGTCTCATAAGTATTGCTATATACAGGCAATTTCACTAGTATGCTCTAGCTTGGAGATTTTGTTTCTTCCTTCTGTCATTCTTTCCTTCTCCTTTCTGTCTGTCTTTCTTTCTCTCTTTGTTTTCTTTCTTTTTTTCTTTCTTATTTGTTTTTGTCTTTTTTTTGTATGTGTTTAGCTGATGTGGTTTTAATATGTTTATCATCCTATTCTGTTTGTAGAGCATTTCTGCCATGTTCCTGTAGATGATCCTGTCAGTCTTTTAGACAGTTTTACACAACGGGCAACAGCTCTGAATAACCTTGCAGACAGACTGCCCTACATTGATGAAAGTGATTTGTCGTCACTGGTAGGTTACTTATAATATTTTATTCTCAAAATGCCTGAAATTTTATGCTCAAAATGAAAGAAATGTATACAGTGCAACAGTTCACCACATCATCTGCCTATCTCTAACAAATACTAAATTATTAATCTCTGTTGCCATTTTCATCAAACATGTTAATGCTAAATTTCAAATAGATCTGTAACAGTTTGTTTATTTTTAATTCATTCTCTCCATTCAGTTGAAACCTTGAACATTGTGAATACATTATGTCACTAGAGACAACAGAAAGTGTACAGGATTAATCAATGGCTGATCAGTATAAACTACTGTAGGATATAGAAAAGGAAAGATATAGAATTGTTAAATTACTTTTTTTGCTTTAATGGATGTGATGATATTACACATGTATAGATTTAAAGATATATTTCATAGACATTTCTTTAATCTTTTAGAGAGGCAGCAATAGCAAACTTTGTATTTTTACTGGTAAATGCAAAGAGCCTCTGTACCATTTCTACCTTCAGATGGCATGGTCTTGAATTGGTATCTTTTTTTCTCCTCAGAACTACGATGTAGGGCAAGGTGGTGCCTATTGTAAACGTCATCTCTTACCAAACAGTGATATTTTGCCTCAGGCAGTAGCGTTGGCATTTTCAGGGTGGACCAGCAGGTGAGCTTTTGTTCGTAATTGTGAAAGCACTAAACTTGTCTTTTTTTTTTAATTGTTATTTTGCTCTATTAACTTTTTCCCTACTGCAAGCGGATTTTCCAGCTTGAGCTGGAGGTCACAGGTAGACCTCAGGCAGTAAATACACATGTTTTACCAGTTAAGTATTTCCTAGTTTTGAATAAAAACAAGCAGGTTTATTTCTGGGAGTGTCAGTTTTGAAAGGTGAGCAAAATCTGTGCTTTGAAAGTGTTTTTTTATTACTTTTTGCATGGAAGTGAAGTTTGTTACATTCGCCATGGAGCTAGAACCCTTAGAGAAATGTTCACCTAAACCTGAGTTCCTTGGAAAAGTGCTAGATTTGTTTGAAATGAAGATTTACCATCAATTCTATAGGACAGTGAAACACAGTGTCAGTAGACATAGATCTGGATCTTCGAACTGTAAGTTGAAAAACATCATGTAAAATATATTGTTTTGGGTTGTTGTTGTTAAGTCTCTTGTCAGTTTTTTTCTCTCAACACAGCAAACAATACATCCATAAATATTTTTCACATCTTCTATGATCCTTTCATTTTATTTGATACCATTTTGCATGGCCTATTTGCTCTGGGCTGCTGTAGGAATTGATTTGTGTAGTGAAGGTAGGGTTAGAACTTGGGGTCATGAAATTGGGCATGTCTGGAGATGGCCAACTACAGGAATAGGGTCAAGTAGGGAAAGAGTTAAACTCTTTGGCTGCCAGACATCTATTAGAAGACTTAGATATCAGTTCAAACTACTAGACCTAATGAATCAACTTTGGCATACTGAAAACCCAAACTCTCTGGAACCATAAGAATGCAGGCTTTCTGAAGTTTTGAAAAAGTCTGCAATTTTAATGCAGGAGGGACAACAGATTGAGTGTTAAAATAATGCTGGCAGTAAAAATATTAGAGCTACCAAGTATTACTGCTTTTCATTGGATTGTTATAGCAATTCATCATTCTTTCCCTCATCCAGAGTATATTATTCTACCATTCTTATGTTCAATTTTGTTTATTATAGGGAAAAATGACATCCTTTTTTTTTTTTTAACCATGCACATTCCTAGACACTGCACAGAAAAATATTTTTTTATTTAATCAGTATCACATCTTTTTTAAAAGTTTGCCAAATGAGGAAGAAGATTTATTCTGTTTGAAATTTATTATATTTGTTGGCAGCCCAACCAGTAAAGATGTCCTCACGTGCTCAATGTGTCGCAGACAGATAGGACTGTGGAATTTTGTGTCTAGTTCACCTCTAGCATTAAATCAGGAGACTTCAAAAGACAGTGACAGTGATGAAGAACAAAATGATGGACAACCTAAAGCAAAGAGAAGAAAAATTTCAGTAAGTTAACGTGATGTCAGAAAAGTCTTTATGATAGAATTTTAACAATTGAAAAGAATTTTCTCAAAAAGGGTTCAGTCCACTTTCGTCAGAATTTTAACTAAGGTAGCTATCATGCATTAGAGTGAAGGGGCTTTCTATGGAACATTTCAGTTTCCTCAAAACCATCTTTGTTCCTGTGAAACTTGAATATGAAATAGCATCGTTTTTTCAAAAGAAGCTCAGTCCGCAAATGGCACTTTTAATCTTACATGAGAATCCTCAATACTAGGACACCTATATCAATTTCACTAAATTCATCTTCAAAGTTAAAGTCCTATAAAGATTTTTTTTTAAATGCACACAAACATTCATGAAAATATTCATATTCATCGACATTATCAGTTTAGCTGAAAGTTCTACCAAAACCAGCTCAGTCCACTGGTTTTGACAAATCTTTGATTTTAAGTGACTGTTATGCAATCAATATTTCAGGCAGATTTCTATAACCTGGACTATGGAGAATGATGTTATAGAACTTCACATCTGCATTAAAAAAGTTAGAGAAAAAGATGCTTTTGATGCCCACTTTTGAAAAAACGCTTGAAAATAAAAAATGTCAATTATCTTGAAATTGTCAAAAATGGACTGAACCCACTTTTGAAAAACGCTCTTCAATTAGTTTGCATGAATTAGAATTTCTGTATCATCCCATGCTCATGAAGTTTGAAGCTATGATATAGCCAGTCAGAGGACAGATGTCAATGTGTTTAAAGTCCTTGGATATATCATGTTTTCATCCACAGCCGAGTAAAAAACAAGCCTTCAATCCTGTTGACGAGCATCACCGTTGGTGTCCATGGGTACAGCATGTTCCACTGCCTGCACTCTCCCTGCCATCATCATCATCTGGATCAGCAGCCTCATCATCTGAACTGCCAGAACAAAGCCAGCAGCCTCAGTCAGTTCCTGCCTTTATTTTGGCCCTAAGGAACATTGCTCCTGGTCTGATAGACAATAATACTGGCCTGGCTAGTGCAATGAAGACAGTAAGTCAGATTTTAGGAGGACGCTTATTGTTTTCTTTTAACTCAGAAACTTTCAAGCTTTGAAATGAGAAATGAAAGTCAGTTTTATCCATTTCTCTGCTAAATATCATGGTTCATTTACAGATTTGATCAGAGTGGTAAAATAAAAAAAAAAGCAACAGGAATCCTCATTCATAGTGAGAATCCAGAATAAGTGTAAGTGATGAAAAGTTATGAACCTTATCATGCATTTGTAGGCAGACTCAGTATTTCACAAAACCATTCTTTACAGTTGTCAGTACAAAAAGAGTACTGTGTCTGTCATTGTCAGCTTCTTGATATCAAATCTATAAAAAATTCCTAAATTTAAATAAGATTATCATTTCAGACAAGATTGTATTTGATTACACTCTCATTAATTCCATTTATGCTGGTAGAAAAGAAACTATCAGTTGGAAAATTTTATCTTGCTATGATAGAAGTCAGCTCTTTGTTTTGTTTCGTTCCACATGTCCTTCATCTGCTGTTTTTACTATTTCATCATAAATAAAAGAAGACCACATCATGGACTTGCCTTCCTCAGTCTCAGCCCTTGATTCCACCTGGAGTCATCAGGATGTCTTTTGACTAGTTGTGCACTAGCCTGTTCCATCCATCATGGCTATGATCCACTTTGAAATCTTGACAGATTTATCACAGTTGTGAAATACCATATTAGCTGAGATTAGAGTCTTATCTGAAAGTAATGTTTCTTTTCAGAGTCCAATGGTAGAGGGACTCCGCTGTTTTCGCAGAGTTATGAAGACTTGGTCATCTCCCAAAACACAGACAACAGTATCCCCAGAATCCTGAAGGAAATCCAGCTGAAGACTTCATTGGATCGTCAGACATAGTTAAAATTTTACTGCCAGTTTTTTAAAAATATTGTTCACAAATCTCTTATCATCCCTGTAAGTCTCTAAACGCGTAAGTTAGGAAAATTGGCTCATGACGTTTTTGGGTTTATTAAACTGGAATGGGTTTCCCCCACCTCCTCTATAAATATCAAATGCGTGGAACCAATGAAAAATACACTTTTTGTCACGTGTTCTAAATGCGCAATTCATGATTTCACTTCGATTTATTAAGTTTTTTGTCTCCCCTGTAAAATTTGCCTCTGCATTTAGAGACTTATAGGGACGTTACACTCTTGATAACTACCAGCTTGTGTAAAAACAGTGTTAACTAAGCTGAGAACCAAACTCTGTGTTCAAATTGCAGCTCATTATCTTTTATTGGATTGAGATGTACAGGTATATACCTGTTTACTTTGAATATCTGTACATTTTTCAAGGACCATTGTACATTGTCCCATCATAGAGGTTAAATGATTTAGTGGACAAATTTCATTTCATACCAGATACTGGAAACATTTCATCATTTTCATACAAGCAGACTTCATGAATTTGTCCTGTGGGGCACATCTCTTTAGGAATACCTTGGTGTTTGTAATGCAGTTTTATCCTCAAGATAGTTACCATTCCATGTGAGAGAATAATGGACATCATTATCATCATCAGTTGCTGCCACACATGATGATGTTTATGGAACAAATATCAAAGAATGCAGCTTTTCCTCTAGACTTACAAACATATTAATTGATATTATCTTACTAGGTATTACCCAAGGTCCACACTGTTGATTATTTAGCTTGCTTTCTAGAAAAATCCTCAGTGTAAGATTGTATAGTTCATATTAGTGAGGTATAACAAGGTAATAATATATTATTATGTATAGTATTTTTAAAAAAAAAAACACAAGAATGGTTGAACAGATTTGATGGCTTGGATATAAACTGTTCTTTGTTGTTTTTTTTTTTATCCTTTCATGATGGAATGCAAGACAGTCTCGCGATAGGCTTATGTGGCCTACAGATGTGATCTGATAGTGTCTTGCCTTTTTTTTTTTTTAAATAAATGGACCATGAGACCTTCTTGTGTCAAGCTACGTTTTTTACAGATCAGCTCCATACAAAACAGAGAGAATCGTTCTCAAAATTGAAAATTTGTCTGTTTTGAATAATTTGATTGTAGCTGATATGTGTCGCTTTTGTCAAACTTACTTGCCCTTGTTTCATTGATTTATAAATAGAAGTTATAGCTTGATGCATGGGTTAATGGACCTCAGGCTCCCCCCCCACCCCCCTCTTTTTTTTTTTTTTTAAAAACTTTCAACGTGAGACAGCCATGTTACATCTGTAGGAAATAAGGCTTGATGAGAGACAATCTAGAGTTCGAGCACTTTTTGTTCCTCTATGTACTGTTTTCACAATTTTTTGTTCATCACAGTTGGCCATGTTATTTTGTTGCTATGGTGATATAGTTGTTCATGGAATTGAGCAAACCGCTACATATGTTGCATGTAGTAACTAACTCTGCCATAATATGGTCAGAAAATTTTCCTTAGAACATAATGACTATAACTAACTCAGCTGTAATATGGTTAGAAAACTTTCCTTAGAATGTAATAATTATAGCTAACTCAGCTGTAATATGGTTAGAAAACTTTCCTTAGAATGTAATAACTAACTCTGCCATAATATGGTTAGAAAACTTTCCTTGGAATGTAATAACTAACTCTGCCATTATATGTTAGAAAACTTTCCTGGGATGAAAAAGATAGGAATAGGAACATTTTGACAGAAAACACTAAAAATTCATGCATTTTGGAGTAATTTCCCAATTATTACTGTGCTTGCATGTATTAGGAGAATAGCAATGGCAAAAATGCTCTGTCTATAAAAGGTTAATGCTAACAGTGTTACTGAGGTGGCAGATATATAGCTATTATTTCTTGCTAGGTAATGGTTAAATCATACATAGGGAGCCTTTTCATTGTTAATTCTACCATTTCTTGGAGATTTCATAATTCTTTTTTTTATATTTTTTTTGAGGAGCATTTTTACTCTTATTTATATGAACATAGGCAGCAAAAAATGTCACCATGTGAAATTGCACTGACTTGCGTTGGGCTTACATTTGTTCATGATTGAGTTTACAAACATATATATACAAGTTTATTGATATGTTTCAGTAAATGATTTTTGACCCAACATTCACTTCCTTAAGTTTTTTCATCTGTCTGTTATCACTTGTGTGTTGTAAATAGATATATATATATTTATTTTTTTGTTTAAAATCAGTTTGTTTTGGGTAAGATGTGAATACTGAGAAGTTAAAAAAAAATCAGTGAATTGCAGGTAGACAGTTGTGAATAGGATCCTAATACATCGTATGTCAAATATATACATAGCAAAAAAATTGTATGTCTGCTTATGCATGATAAATTACTGTACTGTATGTCCAAACTGACACTATCAAATGCAGATATTTTGTGATAGTGCTGTGCAGAATCTGTAGGGAAATCAAGAAAGATGGTGTCCATGAAATCAGTGAAATCTTGAGAAATAATTCCATGAATTAAAGTATCAACTGACATTTTATGAAATACATATGTACGGAATATATATAATTATCTAGAAGATTGAGTGCTGATTGACTGAGACAGGTTTCACCAGTGAAGTTGAAATATTGAAGAATGGGGACTATATCTGCACGACAAGAAGGCAAGTGTGGAACTTTTTAGAAACTGTAAAATTGTAGATTTTGCTAAATGACATAAAATGGATTTTGAGTTTATCTTTACTCTCTCACAATATTGATATACTGCTTAATTTCCCCTGGTCCCCAGAGAGATTACACATCGGATCGCTTGCTGTGTGTCCATCCCAAAAAGATTCAAGCAGCTGGGAGCAGTACGTACTGTCTAATGGAGTACATGTGGGATGAAAAACTATTTCATCATAAAAATTGCACTGCCAGTCACACCAATCTCTTGAAACATTGTCCACATTTGTAATATTTTTGTCTTGACTGATACCTATAAGAACTGTCTGGAGATGTAGAAAGAAAGAGAGAGCATAACTGTCCTAGAGCCTAAAAACATTCTACGTTCGCACATTAGAGTACTTCAGTATCAGATAGCAAACACCATGGCATGTGATAGCGTGTTTTGTGATATCAGTAATTAATATTTCATCATTGCTTGTAGTCGGATTTGGCATTGTAGTTACAATTCCATTGTATAGTCAAACTTCTGGATAACGACATCGCCCGTGACCGGAAAATTATGTCGTTATCCAGGGGTGTTGTTATTCCGAGGTTTTCAAGATGGTGGAAAAAGGGGGCATGGTGAGACTTCCGTGAATAGAACGATGCGATGTGCGGACCAGTGCCTGTGATAAGACACATCCCAATCACGTTAGAATGTGTATTTTTCCTGTTGACAAAAGGTTTACCAGTTATGCTTTCACTCTCCGATGCGTATTTTCACTGTTTTGATCGTAAACAGTGCTCGAACACCATTTTTCCTCTGTAGTTGCCTATTTGGCTGGAATTTTTGTATAGAGCGTGGGTGTCAACTGCCGATTATCGCTATATCGATGTCGCTAAACGGGTTTTACTAAAATGTATGTCGCTATTTTGGGGTTTTTATTACTAATAATATATAGCAAAAAAATCGGGATCAGAGGTCAATGTCGCTGTCCAGGGGTTGTCGTTATTCAGGGGTGTTGTTATGCAGAAGTTTGACAGTATTTAATTACAAGACATCCAAGACAGCTTGGCTAAACATTCTAGACAGAATCTTTCATTCACACACTCATGTTTCCCATAATTAACAAACATAAATACACAAAGACAATCCAAGGTCTTATAATCCTGAAAATTTTATTAGATTTTTCAGGTGCATATATATATCAAGATAATGAGATGTCTAGTAATGTACATGTACAGGACCTGCTACAATGGATGCTGGGAGTAATGACGATTGCAAAAATAATTTTGAGGGATAGAATTATAATCAATGTGCAGCAAAGTGCAACATCTGCAAAAGCTATTTCGTCATACATGAAGTTAAGATACATCAAAGAAAGATATTAATTAGAAGCAGATTTGTGAGAATTATCGAAGTGTAGGATCATCTGTCACATGAAAACTTTATTTTATTTTTTTCTAAACAGACAGAGTTCATTACAAGTTTAAGTTATGAATAGGACAAACAACAGGTGCAGTCATTTGTCTCAAAATCCAATTTCAGCTTCAAATCTGCCATTCTGTTTTTTGTTCTGCACTTTCTACACAGTGACAGAAAATGAAGAAATGCACAAAATACCACCTTCAGAATTGTGACCAGAGAAGAACACTTTTTGTTTTTTTTTTGGTTTTCTTTTTGGACAATTTCACCAGTTTAGTGTTAACTTCCTTCTTGATCAAAATGTTAAAGAACAAGTTTACTGAAAATAGTCATGAGAGGTGGTTTTCCATTCTTCTCTATGAAATTCAACACGATGAAATCAGGTGTTGGCCAATTCTTTAGCATATGATTATTGTTATCACTATGAAGCTTGCTTATTTCCCCTTCTATTTGTGAAAAATCTTTGTTCTACTTTGAGCAGAAGTTGAGAAACTGGCAATTAAAGACCATGAGGGTGACCTGCTGCTACAGCTGAATTTAGTGAGAAGGTGGCTGATCACTTTTGCTAATATTTATTAATCCCCATTCAGATCATGTCAGTAACCCAACATTTGGATCTTTAGTTAATATAATTAGTTCAGCAAATTTAAATCAAAAATACATTTTTAAATGGACAAAGAAGAGTTTCATGTAAAAAAAAAAACTCCAATAAAAATTCACTCGTCGCTGTTGAAAATACTATTAATTACTTAGGAAAATGATTCTGACTTCCATATTTAGCTATACTGACTGACAATTCTCTACATAACGGCCAATCCAACGAGTCATTCCATTACAAAAGACTGATATCAATAACAGAATTAAGGATCAAATTGTAATGTCATTGCCTGGTATGTTTTTGAACAACTGAGTGGGCCACATGTTGGTATGCAGGGAAGCCATACAGACAACATGGAAAGCATGAACAGAGAGATGAAGTGAACTATGATGTCAACGATATTTATCAAAACATACCAGGACTGCCCATGAATGATCCTAGGCAATATGCAATAGTCATGGACACACAATATCTGTTGTGAGTCAGTGCAGACACTTTCGAGCTCCTGAGTGTTTATTTCAACTACATGTAGTACTATTTCGGCAATGTGTCTATTACCAAACTGCAGGCTCAAAAATGACAATCTTGATCTTTTCAATAGCAAAGATCTGTCTATGTTCATCCCACTTCACAAAGGTCATTTTTGTATTCACCCTACATCACAAAGCACTGTATTTGTCCACCCCACCCCACAAAAGATCTATGTCCACTCTACTTAACAAATTATTTGCTTTGGTTACCCTTCTTCACCGAAGATCTTTCCCTATATTTACCAAACTTCATGTGTTCAATCTTCTTCACAAAACTCTTTTGTCTACAGGATGGGGCAAAAGTAGGTTGACACTGGCCATTAAAACATTTAAAACAATGGTAACTATTCAGTCGCATGAAATTCAAAGGTCACCAGCTGTTGATTGCCATCGATTCATGCTGCTGAATAGTTAGTCATTGTTTTAAATGTTCTAATGGCAACTGTCAACTACTTTTCCACCACTGTGTACAAAAATAACATCCAATAAATATGAACTGGGTAAATGGTAATTAAAAGCCACCTTAAATTTAAACCAGTCTTTACTTTGCAAGTGTTACATTACAGTGTATGTCATAGTTTCTTTTTTTTCCCACACAAATTAACAGGTATCACCTGGGAGAATCGTGTTTATATCAGCAAGTTTCAGACCATAAACTCATTACAAACCTGGTATGTTCAGATAACTTTTGTGACATATTAAAAAAAAAAAAAAAGGGAGAAAAATGGCTACAATTAATGATCAGGTCAAGTTGATTACAGTCTTACAGATGGCTGGCTAGTAAGGAAGAAATCTGAAATAGGATTATTCATCACCTCAAAAAAAAAAAAAAAAAAAATCAAGACAAAACAGAACCGGGTGTTTCTTTATAGAGAAGTTTCTTTCACAATGAAATGAATGATACAACTGACTAAGTTGTCGTATGCGTGTGATATAAATGATCCAAATCACTGATGGTTGAACAGGATTATGCGAAATGCTGGAGATGCATAGCAAACCTAAGAATGAAATAAAATGACTGAACAGATTATTGTACTGGAGGTCATAAAATTCATGAATGCATTATATATCATCATCATTATCAATACAAGAAGTACAGAAATGTATGCACTGAGTAAATGAAAACTCTTGTCAATACCCCATGATAAAAAGGTAATACAACCAAACATGCAATGCCTCTTTGACTGGAGACATACTGAATCTGAAGGACAAGACTTTAAGATAGTATGTGTGCTGTCTTAAAAAAAAAAAAAAACACAACATAAAGATAACAACTTATTGATCTTGATTTTAGTCATTCTTACTTACTCGAAGTCAATACTTGTTAAAAGGCTACAATTCCTATATGTTTGCAGCCAGTCAAAATGAGACATGAGTCACTGGACTCATACTGCCAAATCGAAGGGCTGAATGTGATAAAGCTCATGTGATATCACTGTTACTATATTGCAGAAGTTGAAAGAATATTCACCACCAAAAAAGAAAAAATTTAATAGTATATCTGGATGTTGTGAGCTGACGAAATAGATTTATGAGCTAAGCCATTTCTTTTTTGTTTTTTTTTTCAGAATTTCTCCTGAGGGGTCACTTCCTAGCTCCAAACCTAAAATTGGAAATATCTCTGGCTACAGTCAAGTTAGTCACAATTTTTTCACCTCATGAAAGTGTGGGTAGTAGTAACTCAATTTGATGGAAAATTGACCTATGACTCATATTTGATTGGCAGCGAATCATATGGAAATTTGCATTTCTTTTGTCCATATCAGTTCCCTTTCAATCTTTCACTAACTTGACAAACTGATTTCTAGGCTTCAATTTTGCAATACTATTGTTAGGTTTTTCATAAAATATAAGGCTACTCAGTTTTTATCAATTTTCTGAAAACACTTTACATGTAGAAACAGTATTTCAGTGTGAGCTGATTTAGGGACAGTGTTTTGCATCCAGTTCATCACTAGCACATCTTCGGTATCAAAGATAAATTGTAATTTTTGTACATACATCACTATCATTTTTACATTACAGATTTCTTCAAAAAGTTCATTACAAGAACTATTTTTGTTAAAATACAGGTTAAAATCTAGGGATGGAGGTTAGTTTGTTGGCAGATATTTAAAACTGTAGTCATCCATTAAAAACCATGATGCAAAAACCCCCTTCCAGAGCCTTTCTCTCCTACAATACAAGAAGAGATAACATGACAAGACAATACTGAAAGCTCCATAGGACAGGATATGAAAGACTAAACCATTCAATCACAAGCAAAGTAAGGCCAGCAACATACGTTCTCTTGCACACATTACTCTAAAATACTAGAACATGAGGTAAAGAAGAGAGATTTTCCAACCGCACACAGATTCTCTCACATGAAAAACAATAGCTTGTGAAAGAAAAGACCTGCCTTTTTTTTCTTTTCAAATACTGTGGTGAAATTTCAACATCCACTCTTATGGTACAAAATTTTGTATTCTTTTCCGTCATTCTTTCAAAGATGAATATGGTGCAACTTTCAGCCATCTGAGGGCAGCTATCTCGGTGGGCAATGATGGTGAAATCTATTCAGATTACAGTCACAGTAAAATCCTACTAAAAAACAATGGGTTCTGGGATTAAGCTCTCACTTCAAAGGTGGAGATACATAAAGATATTTAAGATGTCTGCTTGCCCAGCTTCACATTTTGATTTTTGACAAAGAAACATTCTAGGCCATTTTTTCAATCATCTCATGTCTTCCACCATTCTTACAGTAAAATAACTCTCTTCGTCTGAATGATATTTCCACATGAAAAATCAGTAACAAAGGCTTTCTAATTTATTGGAGTGAAACAGGAATTGTTTCATTCAAGCCATGAACTACACACTGGTTTTTAATACTAATACTTTACTAATTTCTCTAATGAATATGAGAAAAAGAACAATTTAAGCATCATACTGGTATTCCAATACATCTGTACCCACAAGAGAAAAACAAGACTGTAAATGGTAAGTGTACATTTACTGCAGGGTGAGGCAAACAAAAGAAAAAAAAATAACCAAGAAGAAACAGAGCGATGAGTATGATGTAGGCAAAACAGCATTGAAATTTCATGAATTATGGTAAGATAATCAATGACAGCGACGGAAATCAAGAGGATACAATCTTTCATAATTTGACAAAGTGCTTCACGAGATAAAACACCTCCAATCCTCACAGGACCCATGCACCAGCGACACCCTCAGCAGTCACACAAGTCAATACCTGTTGCACACACAGTGTGAAGTAAGATCAGGCATACGTGTGAAATATGGACAAAAAGGAACAATGAAATGAGATGTGTTTTTATACCTGTCACATGTTTGAAAAAACATATGACATGACATGGCATGAGCATGGAAATAAAGCACAAAAGTAAAATCTCAGTCAAAGGAACTAATCATAGTCACACAAAAACTAGTGCAAAGTTTGTCACCGAACTACTAAAAAATATACACAGCCAACTACATAGTTTTGGGGTGGGAACAACCAGCCTATGTAAAAAGTGTTTAACAAAATACAGCATTTCCATTCTTTCAACAGTACATATCTCATCTACCAACTTTCATAAGCATCCACCACCCTTAAACATGCATGGCACATATCATCTCTATTTCATAATGATAATGCGCGGCAAATGGAAAAAACAAATTAATGCCATCAAACACACTGTCAAACACAATTATCGAATGTTTCCATATCGTTCAACAGATCTTCTAAACCCTAACAATAATCTGCCTCTCAAAGCGGGGAACTAACACAGAAAAATAAACTGCAGAGCACAAGCTAAAAAAACAAAACAATTTAATGCCATCATTTATTCTGTCAGATACAAGTTATTTCAGCCTCAACTACAAAAACCTAAGAATGTCAAATCAGTTTTGAATTCTAAACCCCGGGAGCTTTTGGAATCAACAAGTTAATGAAGTCATGCCTTGTGCATGACAAATCTTCAATGCTAATCTATAACACACAAAACTTTAAAACATTCTTCCCCTGAACAAACGGTATTCTCTGGATTCCAACTGAAAGAAGTTTGAAAATTGCCATTAACCAATTTGTTTTCAATTTTTTGCCACAGACTTTATATCACACATTTCCCATTAACTGCATTCCAATTGTCTTTCATAATAAACAAATGGGTAAGGGGTGGAACAGAACGTCTATTAGCTCAACAACTTTGCTTCCTCTTATGTATATATTTTGGTTTGCATTTTGTTTTTTCAAGTCACTGGCAAAAAGCCTTACAAAATAGATAAACAGATAAACAAATCAACCATGTACACCAAAAAGAAACAAAATCAAAAGCTGCACTCTGTAGAGGACATAATTACGAATAAAAAAGGACTTAAAAGAAGAAAAGGAAAAAAAATACAACCAAAAAAAACCAGCCTTTATATAATCAAGTGAAATGCCAATATTTACTACATTTGTCAGAGCAGGTATAAATAAAAAAAAAAGGTCTAAAACACTAAACCAGTTCAATTCTTTGCTTCAAACGCAGCAAAGAAGTCCAGCTGGAGAGGCAAAATTATCAGTAAAAGAAAATAAAGACATTAAAAATTCTGCTGCATTATGTATGTTGTCATTCCCTTGTCCTTTCCATGAAATATATGGAGAACATTTAATTATTTACAATGCATATGTGAGGCTGAGTACTTTGCCTGTGCCATCCATTCAACAGAACACATTGTGTCTTTGTTACCCATGAAACAATGCCGGCTACCAATGTGCAGCCCGACATCAGCAAGGATCCAGGTCCAGTAAAGTCCAATACAGTCAACAAAACACTGATCAATCATAACTATGGTTTGTGAGAAGGTGTAACAATGGTGCTGAATCAACAAATTGTCCAGGGCTATCTGCAAACACATGCACTATCTCATCCCACCCACCCCACCCAAGATGATTGGCTGTAACAGTTTTCTCTCATTTCAAAATGTAGTAAATTATCACTGTTGCAAGAAATACACTTCACTTCAGATATCTAAAACTAGGAAGACTTCCCCATAATCGAGCCCATTTTATGCATCTTTACTTGAAAATTATAAGTGAAATTTTGCATATCCAAGACTATATTCTCAGGTCTTGACACCTTGCACATAGGTTGTTTAAGAAGTAAACTCTGAATCACTTTTGTTTTGTTATTCCATTCAAAAATGCTCAAACAGAGGTAAATCTTTTTTCCTGAGACAGTAACAAATTGTTTCGCTTCGGGTCACTACTGCAGGAAACAAATAATACAGCAAAGTAATAACTGTGTCTAGTCTTCCTACTTTTCATCTATGTAGATGATTGAAACTGTCTATAATATACATTGGTCCATAATGACAATTACTTAGGGTTGGTTGTCCTCTCCTGCTCCTGCACTGCTTGTTGTGACTGAAAACAGTGATGTTTGATGAGCATGGCACTTACTGCAGATATTACAATAGTCTTCTTACTAGATCATGAACGACAATAATGTAATGATGCATGTGTTTGTGACCTTATTGCCAAAGAGAGAATACATGACGATAGTAAGCACATGTTTGTGTGTGTAAATGTTCCTGTGGCTATAGCTGTGTCATTCCTGTCAAGCACTGACAGGCCAAAGATATGAGGTGTTATATAAGAAAGTTTTTTCTTATGATTATAAACCCTGAAAGAATGAGATGAAACTCTTATACCATGAAGGTTTATAACCTGACATTTTAAATAATAATTCAGGCCTAAAGGTGATAGAAAACTTGTATGGTATCATCACGCTGCAAATTATTTGGAAAAAAATTCAGTCCAAATAAGAGATGTGACACAATGAAATCAGGCTCTCGTCAAATTTTGAGCACTTGGAGTTATTGATATCGCTGTAAAGATTATCCATTTTCCTTTAAGTTGTCAAAAAATGATTGTTCTACCTTAAGTAGAAGTTGAGATATTGGCAGTTGAAGACGATGGGGGTGGCCTGTTGCTATAGCTGAATTTATTGAAAAAATGGCTGATCACTTTTGTAAATCCTTATTAATCCTTGTTAGAAAGTGCTACTAAATTACAATTTTGGAGCTTTTACTCGATCTGTTCCAGTAAATTGAACTCTGAAATGTATTTTAGATTGATATAGAAGGGTTTGGTGAAGAAAAAAAATCATGTTAAAAATTCATTCAATGTTGAAAAACACGTCATTTCTCGAGTCGGCTCAGTTTGACGAGCGCCTGATTTCATCGTGTCGCATCTCATATATATGTTTGGACCAAAGGGCGCCCTTAATACTTCTAAGCTTTATTTTTTTGATGATGTACTTTGATGAGTCATGAGATCCATCCAGTGCGTAAAATTACAATTATTTTCCACTGAAACTGGGACACTTTGCTAAATCTAGGACAGGAGTGACAAGAAAATTGCCCTTACATAATAATAAATAATACTATTGATTGAGTGAATGTCTCGGGTCAATTACGTTGAGGTTGATCTAGTTCATACCTTACCAATGTTAGAAACTCTTGTGGTTTGGCATTATGACCAATTTCCAACAGATCTCTCCTTTCAACCCTCCCATAAACTATTTACGTCATTTTCTATTCCAATTCACAGCCATTAATTTAAAAAGATTTGATCACACAACAGTTTGGGAAAAAAGATGGTAAAACTCAAAATTTCATGAAGAGATTTTTGAGATTTCTGCCTCATGCTTGAGTTTGCAGACAGATTACCCAAGAAGGAAAAATACTGATGTCACAGTGCAAAGTACTCCAACCTCATGGTAATGGAATTGTTATGTACAAAAAAATGACCTTTTGTTTGTGTACAAATTGGAAAAAAGGCTAAGACTTAGGGACTCCTGGTTCAGGAACCCACATCCTACTATTATAATTCCATGTCTTGCGCCTCATCTTCAGAAAAGTCACTCATTGATGATTCACTGGAAGAAGATGCCTGTTCTGTCTCACGCAATGCCTCTTCTGTGGCATATCGCTGCACGTAATCTGTGAATGACATATATAGAAAAGGCAAGTGATCCACTGCCCTTGAGCAAGGCAACATGCCATAGCACACACATGTCACTGTGATCAACCAGGAACTTTAGGCATGTCAGGCAGATTTCATTAAACACGATTGGAAAATTTTCTTGTGTTCTCGTCCTCTGTTTTTTTAAAATTTCAAACAAACTCTTAACAGAACCCACATTGCTAATACTTTAATTGGCAAGGCATAACAAAATAAACACACATACACACAAAAAACAACAACAAACAAACAAACAAAAATGATAATTAATAACACTTTCCCTTCCAAGGCAATGTCAAGGACAATAAGGGGGAGAGCAGAGGAGGGAGGGGCCTGAAAACTTTTTTTTTTTTTTGCCTTTGATCTTAGATCATTCTGCTGTATGAAGGTGTAACTGATATGTCTGTCTGATTCAAAATACGTCCTTGGAAACTTCTTAGCTTGTCCGATTGTCATGGAAATAGTCGCTATCTTGGATTTTGGCCTGTTTTTCAAAATCTATCTTTCCTATTACTATCACACCAAACTGTTCCAAACTTTGCACGGCATTTTTAACATCTTATATCTAACAAATGACACAAGCAAATTCAAGTTTCATTGATAATTGTTTTTTATGAATTTTTGAAAATGTCATGTATCGAATATGTACAAATTAGCATTTTCACTCATCAAAAAAAAAAAATTCTCAAAAAAGTGAAAGAGATACAGTAAAAAGCCTGTATGTATGCCGAATATGATGAAAATATGTTGGTAAGTTTTGAAGGAGACAGAAAATAAGGCAAAAAAATAGTTTCAAGAAAAATGCAAAAAAATGAAATCTCATTGACTATAAAACAATGAAAAAATTCACAGTGCACAAAACTCTAAAATGTGGTGGAGAGACATCGAAGTAACCACAGGCCATGAAATATGAAATCCTTTTTCTCTAATGCCTCCTGGAGGGCTTGTTCTTGGGTCTCAAATGTGACCTTGGCACCTACATTTGCTATTTGACAAGGTAATATACTCTTGTAGAGACATTTCCCCTCTTTTCCTTCACTGAACCCCCATGAGTAAACTCCCCAAACAAAGTCCAGTGAACTTTTTAACAGTAGAATCTTCACAACACTGCTGTTATCAATAGGCACAAAATAAAAGATATTTATAAAAGATTTGGTAAATACCATCTCTTTCCCTCAGTTTGATAGGGAAGTTTGCTGAATTTTGACTACCCCCCTTCTGTAAAAAAAAAAAACTTGTAATAAATAATTTTTTAGCCATATGAACATTTTGGACCTATATCTGATAAAGGAATGATAACTCTTTCTAAAAATACAGAAAAATGAAAATTGACATGTTGACCTCAAACCCGGCAATCCAGGTGTGTCTAAATTTCAAGTCTTAATCAGCTTACATTTCGTCGTGAAAATGACTATGATTATGTTACAATTTAACAGGGCATCAATATATCACACTAAAAATGATCGTGTAAGAAAGAGTTTATAAAACAACTATGAATTTTATTTCCCAAAATTGGATGCTTAACTTCACAGTTTCATTCGTTTTTGTTTCAGACCGATGGACCTTAGAAAACCTTCACTTCTGTATGATTTATTCTATTATCTGGTTCGCAAAATGCAGCCCTAAGCAATTTTTTTTTTTCAGTGATGAATTGATATTCATAGAATGAATCAAATGTGGCAACAAGAACCAGGAAATTATTCTCATCTGCCAATTCCTTATTAGTCATAGAAACATGACTAGCCGACTATTCTGATCTCTTCAGTTAGTCACCTTTTCTGGAGTTCGATCTGAATCAAATAGTGCAAGTAATTTTAGTGCATTGTTTTCACCATTATTTACTGAGGAACTGATTTCTCAAGCAGACTATTCTAGCCTTTTCAAGGTTATCTTCACGTGCTTGAACCAAAATAAAAAAGGAAACACTTCAAACGTTATGCAGAGCTTAATGGGTTTCAGGGAAGGCACTGAAAACAATATCAAAGTTATCTGCATTTTTTGTTGACATTTCACTGTTGTTAATTTTCACAAGTCAAGTTTGAAATATACCTCAGCTAAATTCTTGAAAAAGTATTCTAGATGGTTGAAATTAACAACTGCATAATTATATTTTGGTTTAATTATTTTCTTTTTAGTGACTAGATATTACAAGACTTTTTGAGCCCTTTGACTCTAGTCAGATCATTGATGTCATAATAGTAATAGTGAATAATGGTGATAAGAGAAGGCTTGGTTGTCTGAGAACTAATTTATAGGATTATTTCATGGCTCAACTACTGAGGAAAGGCTCGGTATGACTGACCTCGAACTCTTTTCTTGTATTCCTCTGGCTTGTGGAGATACAACGCTGCAGCGTCACCATTCAGTGGATCAATAGGATTGGGATAGGTGAGCAGTTGTGGTAGAAATGACTCAAAGATGTTTGATAAATCTGAAGGAAACACAAAAGAAACCAGTATCAGTCTATGATCCCACAGTTATCTTGTTTATATCTAGTTAATCTAGATAGATATAACACTTTAACACTTGCAATTTACCATACAAGTAACTACTGGACCTAACATCCACATAATATATCATGGTCTCAATGAATGTATCATTTTTCAATATAAATTTTGACTGGTCAAATATATTATCTGATCATTATTCCACGAAGACTGATTAAAACCATTAAGGGCACATGAGGCAAATAAATGTCAAAATTTTCAGTTTTTGGGTCAAAATGACAAAATCAATTTTGCTTCCTTATCCATATGAAACACAATTGTGTCAGCATGTGAAAAGAAAGTGAAAAGGGCCTCCTTTTCATGTTTATATCTTCATTTTAGCATTCAAACTAAGGGGGGGGGGGGGGGGGGGGAAAAATCCACTTCCCCCACCATTTTTTCAAAAATTCTTTTTCTG
>JBCEWB010238022.1:0-23617 GCA_039654565.1 Peronia peronii
CTAAAATGAATTTCCACGTCCTATAAATAGTGAAATTTTCCTTTCTTTCTGGTGCTTCAGAGCTCAGTTGTGGACTAAATGCCATAGTAAAGGTCAAGATACTCTTGGTTTGGACAAAAAAAGATATAGGGGGCATATAAATGCCCTTAAGAACCTGGAAGTGACTCTATGGAAGCCTTTATAATGATGGGGGGTAGGGAGCAAAATTTGAGAAAGGATACTCCCAGAAAGCCAAAAAAACAGCAACAAGAGACACAGAAGTCATGGAGAGAGGACTAGTATGTAGAACAGTGCTGTTCCAAGGCTGAAAGCCAAACAAAGAATTTTCCATGTCCATTTTTCGATGAAAAAAAAACTTCAAATGTGTTTTTCTCAAAACCTGCTTTTTTGACAACTTTTCGCTATCTACTTTTTTTGTTTTGAAACAAATTCTAACCAAATTTCGTTTACATCATTTTCATAACAAGACTCTAAAACAACATATGTGCGGCCCATTCGGTTGGTAAATTTGAGAGAAAAATGGCTTTTTAGTATGAAAAAACAGCGAAATTTGATTTTTTGTTACATAGCATTTTCAAAAATTTCTAGAAAATTTTCTATTTCAAAGGGAGGGCTGAAAATACGTAGCTTTTTAGATATTATATCAAACAATAAATTCACCAAGTTATATCAATTTGTTGAAATTTGATGGAGGAGACAGATTTTAAAATCAGCCAATTTAGAGATGCCAAAATCCAATATGGCGGTTGTCATGGCAACCGTATAAAAAGGGTGATTTTTTAAATTGTTTTCCTCTAATTTGAACATGCCAAATTTGGTGGAAAAGGTTAAAATAGTCTATCTTTAATAATAACAAAATCACCTCCAGGACATCCCCCTCCCCCCCTTAAGGGAATTAACCTAGCTGGCTGAGCAAAAACAAACAAAAAAATGGCTCGCTAGGAATAATTTATTGTTCACACTGTTGATAGATTGTGATTTTTGTGGGACCCCATAGTTTTACTGAAGTGTGTTTCATGTCTCTGGCTCTCATAACTTAAGTAGTAGATTTTCATCTGTGAAGTTTCTCACTTATCACATGTATTATTTATTACCCACAGTTAAGTCAACCCAAATGAAAAATAAAAGAAACCCAGTGGTCCAAAAGTTCAAAATGTCTAAAGAAAGACTGCTTACTTGCCATGGAGAATATGCTATTAGCTCTGTTGTTTACTATTGCGGCCAGAAAAGCAGATTTTGATTTTAGTCAAAATATCTGGGCAATGTCCAGTTTACGTCACATGTGGTTTGAAACACTTACCCCTCAGAATCCAGTAAGATTTGTGTAACCTTAAAATTCACATAAATAGGAAATGTTTTCCATTCCAATCATTACAGGTAGATCTCTGAATTTCTACTGTTTATCTTTCCCAGAACTTGGTGCGCAGAAATGCTGCCAAGAACACAAGGCAGAACCCCAAGGGCACAAGACGAGGATATGAGTGTCCTGAGGAAAGAGATTATTACCCATACTGGAACCCATCCCCATGGGTGGTAGGTTGAGATGCCTTTCCTTTAGCATAACATATCTTTAGAACCTGAGATTTAACAGCTACTGAGTTGCTATTGGCATTGCTATCAGAATATATTCTGTCAGTTTAAGTTCATATGCAGACTTTCTACCTTCATGATAGGAAATCTACTCTGGTTTTGTGTGGATCTTGTTACAAAAGACGATTGTTTGCTGCCAGAAATATGAAAACAAAATTCACCACATATGACCTTCAGGTTGTCACTTATTGATCATGTTTCCTAAGCAGTCAGCAAGCACTGGCAAATTTCTTATACGCTTTTGCAACGAATGGTGCCAACAGTCCAATATGAAATCAACACATTTTTCACATTTTAATGATAGGAAATTGTCTTAAGACTGAGTAACAAGTTCAGATTACATTCTGTTGAATAATGTAAAATTGCACGCCAAATTCAGTCATATCCATCAAATTTAAGTAAAGCTCAACATTTTTAGAAGCCTTCCTTCATGCAAGTATAGGCAAAAAACATTGGTATCTTAGCATGGCTGGTTTCAACATGCCGCCAACGATTCTCTCTATGTGTCGATCAGGACATTGCTATTATGACAAATGATGTCTCTCGATGCCACTACTACAAAAATGAAAGTCAGAATGTCAAGTCTCGATGGGCATGTGTTTTCCCCATGGCTATTATGGACAAAATCAGAGGAAAAGTGATTCTGCCAAATAATAAAGAAGACTGTGAGGTAACTATATAAATTAACAGTAGCGTGACTGATTTTTCCTCAGAAGTGCATGAAATTGTTATGTTCAGCATTATTTTCTTTAGCATTTCCAGGATTACACAAAAAGAAGTATGGAGAAAGTTAAGTGAAAGTTATACTGCATTCATTCCTTGTATGATATGTAGGCAGAAATTATTTTACAAAATGCATATATGCTTTCAACATTAGTAAGCTCTGTTTTTGTGATTATTATCAGAACTCTATAAAGTTTAAATATCATTTTTTCTAACTCTTTAAATTGATCACATCATCATGAAATTTATATTCCATCTTCTCCAGTGAAGTTCCAACCAAAAAATAGAAAAATGTTCAGTTTAAAATATTATTAATAAAATTTTATCATTATTTGGTCATCCAGAAATATGAACTACCCCAAAATGTTGAAAGCGATGTCAGAAAACCCACATGGAAAGAATTCAAAGCCCATGGAGTTCCTGCTCCTGACTGTCGAGAAACTGAGTTTACAAGAGACAACCATCTTGGCAATGGCATTGGTGGACACCCAAACATGTACAACTGGACCATCCCATACCATCTAGAGCATGAACACTGTGTGCTGAGAATCAGGTGAGCAAAGATCATGACTGTGTAGGGAATAAGTGGAATTGAAGTGCTTTTTGTGTATGTGTGTGTATGCACCATGCATTGGACTCTTTTTTTTTTGCAGAAACTTTTTTGTGTTGTTTTTTTGCTTGTCCCGATGTGCTCATTAATGCTTATCAGCTTATCAGGTATGTTATCTGGAAATGATAATAAAGTTATGAATGAGTGATGAGTTAAATGTATGCAAAATGACAAAGCGAGTGCCTTTATACAATAGCAACTTCTGAGTTCCTTGCCTGGAAGTTATCTGAGTTGAAGCTACGGGCAGACTCTTCCTGATCCCTGCTTTGAGGTGTTGTTGTCAGTATAGGCACAAAGATTTTGATTTGGCTTAGGTGCCTTATTGCTCTATGCTGGTGCAAAAGTTATGATTTTTGTAGACATATCAGAATATGTAGAAAACTTGTACCGATGAAGTTTTCTATTGTACTTTCCATGTTCAAAATTTCATATAATTATGGAATCATAATGGTGTTCTGATTGTGCATGCAACGGAGTTTGTTACACTATACTGAAATTTTACGAATCTGAACATTTTTCGGCATGTTGTCAGGGCATTTGAAATTTTGTCTCTACTTATTTTTTACTTCCTAAGAATTCTGAGAAACTAATCTATTGATTAGCTGTTAATAATCTGTTTACACTGATGATCATGGTCTGTCTTTTTATTCCTAACATCATTTTGGAGAAGAGTTGTCAATGGATACTCAACATTTTATTCCTGTGAGAATGTGATGCTTGATATTTTCACAGTGCTCAATATTTTTTTTTTCTCTGGGAACACTAGATACAACATTTCAACAAGTGATTACGATCCATGGATGACCAATGCCTCAGCAAATGCCAACTCCAGGAGATTGAAAGAAGGATCAAATGTTCCAATGGCAGAAAAATTTGGCTTTGCATCAGAAGCGGCAGCAAAGGATAGAGGATATGTGTTCAAAAATAATCCTGAGGTGAAGCTTTTTGATGGCCTTGATCTTGGGTTGCAGTTGGCAGTCAATACAGCTCAATTTGGACGTACTTTCCAAGATCGGTCAGTAGCAATATATAAAATCACTATGAACAGAAAGTTCTTATGATTATCCGCTTATAAGAGCTTAGGTCAAAGATATAATATCTGACTGGCCACAGATTCATTGTGTTTTGTCATTATATTTGAAGATCTTTTGCCTGAGATAAAAAAATGAAAAAAAAAAAGAGGCACCTGTTAGTTCTTATTCTTGTATGCTTATAGTAGGAAGTTCAGTGGGCCCCTTACGGCAGGTGCCGAAATCACTGATCACCAGCTGTTCAAACCTTTGACCAAGTATTGAGCAGGCCTTGTACCCATTCCTCTTCATTGCGTTGTTTTATTTCGCTGTTTTGTTCTACACAAGTTACATTGCTATTTTTAGTAACAGCTTTGGGCACTCTTCAAAATGGTGTTTGAACCAAATGTTTCCGGCCAGTAGTTGCTGAGAAATTTCCAAAGGAATATGAGGTAAGTTTGACCATCAACGGAATTATTTATGTTCATACTCTCTTCAAACTATCCATACTAAACATTTAGCTATTTATAACTTTAAAACACTTTACACAATTCAATTGTAAGTTTTCCAAGAGAAGTTAATAGTCTCCTACATTTTCAACCCTTCAACGTGAATCCAGTCTCTCCCCGCACGCTTCGCCTGGCTAGAGAATCTGTCAATCAATAAATAGCGGGACAGCGTACTATATCATCAGCAGATTAAAACTTGTCAGCCCATTGGCTTAGAATTAGGGTGTTGCTAAAAATAAGTGGGCGGTGAGAAAATGGAAAGAGAATAACCTGATGTTGATGGGAAATGAACTGGGTGAAACGTACGAATTTATTTGATACTGTTAAACTTCACATTAGAAGTGGATGAATGTTTACATAGGTAATTTGGTCAGCCAAATACTCTTATTTAGGCCCAAATAGTATCGACAGATGAAGATTCATGGCAACTTATTTGACATTAACATGATTAATGCCCCCCCTCCTCCCCCCCACACTCTCTCTCTCTCTCATCCCTTCGTTCAGTAATCCTCCCTCAGAATCCCTTCATTCTAACCCCATTCTTGCTGAGACATATGTCCCCCCTCTCAGCCCCTTCTCTTTCCCTTCTAATTGTTTAAAATTCTTTTTCAGTGCAATGGAAAATGAAGCCTGCTAAGGATGTCCAAGATCTTTTGACAGAAGTGCTCTCTCAAAATCAGATGCTGTCTTTTTATGCCATTCTAAATCAATTCTTTACAGACCTGAAGATGTAGTATGTGTGCTATTACATATATTTTTCAAGTCTGTAAACAAGAGGATCATTTGTTTCATCCATTTTTAATTACAGAATGATATATTTTTCTGGGTTAAACGATTGATGATTACTGTTTATCACATAAAAGTGCCCATATTTGTGATTCTGAAGTACTTCAAGACTAGATGGAGGAAAAAAGTGGGATAAGTGCTGTATAAATGACATCTATTATTATACCAGTATCTTTTTATGGAGTTACTGTGTTTGTTGCAAATAAATGAATAGGAATCAAATGTATCCTATATTGACCATGTGTAGTAACAATTTCAAAATATTTTTTTTGGTTCCTGAAGCATATTCATGAATAAAATAAAAATTTGTAATTTATATCTTGAATGTCTGTGTCCATATTGATTTTTATTGTTTAGAATTGTTGTGTGCTAAAAGATGATCATTTTGATGTATAATTCATGAAAATTGACCTGTTCCTTCAAAAGTTATGGTTTATTTTGAAAAGCGATCACAGACTTCCTACAGTCAAAAATTTGCCAATTGCTGCCAAAAAATGAGGCTCAAATTTCTCTATAACTTTTGAACCAGCCGAGATATTTAAAAAATTTAAAAAACAGAATAATAAGGAGAGTAGAGGTTTTATTTTGAGCCTATTTTCAATAAAATAGTACACAATTAATTTTTTCACTAAACTCCCAACATTTTGGTTGAGAAATTAGCAATCTCTCTGCTCCATCTTTGTTAGCAATAATCATGATATAAAACAGGTAGATAAATTCTGGGTGTTATACTTTGTTTTGTGATATAGCAGAATTATTCATGACATGGTTGTACCCTCTGTGGGAGAAGAAACAAGGAACTTGGAAAAATAAAAGAAGAAAAATTTGCATTGTTAGAAATAAATAAAATGTGATATTGAAAATATAATAGTGAAACTTTAATAAATTGAGATACTCCTTGTTAGAAAATGAGAAACCTAAATTAATTATGTACTGAACTGTGCATTACTGGACAATACAAAAAAAAAAAAAAAACCAAGAAACAATAAAATTCTGTATGTACCCCATTGATATTGAAACCAAAATCATGAAATTCTTTAGCTAACTTATCTAAGTGATGATGTAGATCATATAAAGATAATCAATATTTTTGTGGCACAGCTGGAAATAAAACAATGTCCATTTGCAAGAAATTGGAAATAAAACAATGAAATTCTTCATTTTCCTATGAAATGCAATCTATCATTTGAAACATCAAAATGGGAAAGAACTGAGTGGAATCTGAAGTTATGATTGTTATATGAGTTGTGACAAGAAAGAAAAGCTAAGAAATGGAATAAAAAAAACAAACAAAAAATCTTTTCCCCAGATCCCACACGTTTGCTGTGAGGAAAAGACCTGAAAATTTGGCTGGAGTCACCATACACAATCTGAATGTTCGAGGCAAGCGAGGAAATATTGTCCAAGTTTACCCAGCTGTAGAGTATGACTTTGTACCCAATGATCTGGAGGTTGATGTAGGAGACTACATTCACATCCAGTATGTTGTTTTTAATTTATTATGATGTTTCATATCACTTCTTGCTCTGAATATTTTGCTTATACCTTTAATAATAATTAAAATGATTTGGTCATGTCTCTGATTAGTTTGCTGTTCTGTTTTTTTTTTTTTTTATTTTTAATCTGAATCATTTGTGATAATTTTTTAAATTTTTCTAGAGAATATTAAGGTATGAGCTATTGTTTTGTGTTGTGCAAAGGAATTATTTCATTTGATTAAATGAGTTGCATGTTTCATTGTTTTTGGCACAATACAAAATCAACAATTCTTTTTTAAATTTAGCTTCTATGTGGAACTTAGATTATCATCCCAGTACTCAGTGCAGACATTTTTTTTTTCTTTCTAGAAAGACTCTTTTAATATTTTTATTTTCAACTGTTCTTAGAAAAAGCATTGTGCAGTTTCAAAACACAGGAGATAAATATGGGAGAAAAAGTTTTCTAGCTTTGTCTGAAGAGGCACTGAAAATTTGTTCAGTTGTTCTAAAGGGAGTACATATAGTACTCATATTTTTAATATTGGGTTTAGAGGATGCGGTTACCAATGTTTATTATGGATTGCTCCAGGTGGACTGGCTCAAATACAAACCCTGCCAACAATGATGGACAAGGTTTGGCTAGCAGTGATCGGAACAACATTGTCCTTCTCCGAGCTCAGGTACAGTTTTCATTTAGCACGATGTCAGAGCTCTCTGTATTCTACCAATATTGATAATATTTTCATGTCTTTTTCTTCTTCTTATTAACATTGTTTTCTCTCCTGCCCATAAAATTTCATTTTCAGCAAAGATTTCTTTAAAAAGTTGATGACATCTTATGGACAATGTTATTGTTTTTGGCTGTAACAGTTTCTCTTTCATCGACAAATGTGTCCTCCTACAAACAAAAAGAAATGAAGCAATATTTCCTGAAGATTTTATAACAGCTGGGTCTATTTGAGAAGGTGATTTTCTAATGAAAGTGAAAAGTTTTGGGACAGCACTTTGTGAAAAACCTTAACCAGGTGTCGGGATGCTGAATCTTTACATTTGGAGAAGTTTCTTCAAGAAAGTAAAGTGACCGATGAAATGAATGTTCAAATTACAAGTCTATAATATAAAAGGGTTTCTTCAGCCACAAAAATATTTCATTTTCTACAGGTTTATCCAGAGGGAAGTGGCACCTTTACTTACAGCGGAGCCAAATATGGCCATTATGGTGTGAACTATCCAATGAAAGCAGAGAATGCCACATTTCTAGGGCTTTCCCAGGATGATGCTCTCACTCTTGCCTTTGTTGATCCAGGTATGGCATCAGACATTGAAACTGAAGATTAAAGAGCTACATTTTCTTCATTTACTTTATGCACAGAATAGCCATTATTATGTCTACTTCGTGCTGTTTGATTTCTGTTGAATCTGAACATGCTTCATCATTAAAATTCACTTATGATTAATATTTTGTTCTTTAAAGTGAAAAAAAGCCAACTTGTTTGTGTCCTTCAAAGCAAATCATTTGCATTGTTCATTTTTATGATGACATATTGTCATGGGAAAGTGTTTATGTGATTCTTACATATCATGATTTTGTCATCTATGAAAATCAAAACTTAAGTTCAGTTCTCTGTGAACATATTATTTTGTTATTGCTCTTACTTTTTTCCACTTGCCAGAGATCTAACAAAGATTCTTAAAGGATTATCGATGTTAATTATTTAAATTGCTTCTCAAAATGTTAATTATCCATTTATAAACACAAAAAAGAAGTAAAACCCTGTTAATCATATTTGTTCCTCTCTTCAGGTCAGTTTCGTGGAGAAATGTCTGAGCTGGATGATGCTGGCACTTACTTCAATCTTCCTCCCAGAAAAGCAACTAAGAAGGGAACCTACCATTATATGTCAACCAGAAATAATAACTTCTCTAACCGAGATCAGAAAGGGCGTGTGGTAGTCAGTGCAGGGGTGCACACATCAGAGGCAATTGGAAAGATGGGTGGAGTGGTGACTCTGAAAGATGGGTAAGTTGGGAGTGCTTCATGAGTTGGCACATTAAGATTTTTTAATGTAATATTTGAAAAGATGACTCCATTATGATCTGCAGCAAGATCTTTCCTATGGGAATTCATAGGCACACCTTGCCGGAATGAGTGTCTGTTCAATGCCAGTGGTGAACTTGTCTTTAGACTGGGTTGAATGGAGGTCTTTGGTCCATCAGTTCTACCTTGGGAACTGTGACAAGTGGTAATAGTGATGACTAACAATGCCAATAACTGATATATTATACAAGACCAAGTGTTCGTGGTTTTTATGAAATTTGAGAATTGTGGTAAATTTAGTGCTTGGTTGAAAATGAGCCTTTTTTTTTTTTTTTGTCCCTTGATCTGTGATGGCAACAATGTGAAGAAATATGCATATAATGAAGCTTTAAGGAGAATTAAAACCACATTATGAGAGCTAGTTACGTTTTATTATTATGCTTTATTTTCTATCTCCATGCAAGATATTTTAGCAGAGACATAAATTCACGTAATAAAAATTTGGCCAGAATCAGTTATTGAGCCATTACAAGCTTGGCTTGTAAGTGTCATAGACTTAACCTATAAGCAATGGCTGTTTAAGTTTAGAAACCAGTGAACTGAAATTTGATTTAAAGTTGTTCACTTCAGATGGGCACAGTCTCGAAACAGTCTCGAAATTTTGGTTTAATGTTGGCCTGATTTAGGCGTTGTTCATTTATTTTTATTTTTGGAAAAAAATCACTCTAGATAACCTCAGCCTCTCATTTTCCTCAATAATAGTCACTTTGTGTTATATTTATTTATAGTGTAAAGTTGTATTTAAATAAGTCTTCTGTCAAAATAAAATTATGAAAGGAAACTTAAGTGAAAAGGATGAAGGAGGAAAGTTTCAGATATTTTAAGTGCAGCAAATGGGTTTCAGGAGAAAGGTTATTGTGTTTATGTTGAATCCTGTAGCGTCTGTTTTATAAATCTGCCATACAGTGTTTGAACTTTTTGTATCACAGCCTGAGCATGAAATATACATGAACAAGACAAATGGAAAAACAGATGTGTTAAAAAAAAAGTGAATGAAATTGTTAAAGGAAATCATGAGTATGTCCATGTTCTATGTGAAGTGGCCTGTACATCAAAGCGTAACATGATTCAAGAAGATTCTATGCACCACAATATAATCAAGATATTCCAAAATATTGTTGCATAATATATAAGAACTAATTATAGAAATTAATTTCTGCCATTAGCGATACGCTTATCAAACTGAGACATTATTCTTTGAGTCTACCTTGTTTTAATGCTATTTGTGATATTTTTTTGTCTGCATGTAAGTGTGAATGTGTATTGTGTCTCATCATCTGTAAGGATAAAGTCCATCTCAATTTGTCTTGTCTTGCCTTATTATATTATAAGCACAGCAGTGATGACAGTTAGTTGATAATGTTTTGTTTTTTTTTCCTTTACAGAACAGCAAAACTTACAGTTGGGGAAGAAACCTTTGATTCACTGAAGAAAGTGAAACTGGAAAAACTATCTGTGGATGATGGGCGGCAAGCTATGGCAGCTGCAAATAGAGAATTAAACGTAAGTATTGTAGATTATACTTTTCCCTTGTTTCTTAGTGGAGTTACGGCATTTTAATGATTCTTATATAGCACGTTCTAGATGCTAAGCTTTCATGAATGACAGATTGTCAGCATCTCTGTCCCAGCAAGGAATGATGACTTAGAACATTTTTCATGTCAGTGATCTGCATATACAAGATTTGTATATCATCTTTGTTTCACAAGCTGTAAATTTAGTACACCCATAGCTTAATATTCCAGTTACAATACTATTCTCCTGCAAGCACTGCCAGAAACCTTGTCCAGTACTTTTCCTTTAAGATATGTATGTAGTGCTCTGAATTGCTATCTGTCTCTCAGGATATGTGATGCATCCTGATGATTCGGTCCACAAGGTACATTTTGGGTAAACTGAGTTATTGATACAGTGTGAAAAAGTGATCTCTCAGCTATCCTTTGACACCAGTTTGATTGCTAAATGACATTATTTGACAGAGTTATGAGCATCTAAAGCTATTGCATGCAGTTGTCGAAAGAAATCAAAATTCCGAGAAATTCGCTTTCAAAGTTTTGTGTTATATCTCCTTAGCAATGGCCCCAACATTTTTAAAAATGAATTTACCTAGTTTTCGAGTTTAATTTCATGTTTTGATATGTTTACATAATGCAGTGATACTTAAAGAATAGGTTGGTGCAAAAATCCAAAATTCGACCGTTTGATTCCCCCTTGACCTTTCTGCCCCATTTGCTCGAAACCGCCCAGTGTACGTTGTGGACCGAACCTTCATGATGAGTCACATGCATAAATTTGGGCACTAAATGTATAATAACTATGAGATACTATCTTTCTCAAAGGATTTTGTTAATATATATTTGTTTAAATCTGGGCAATGAATGCATGGACAGATAATTATCAAAGAGAACTGATTTCTTAAATGAATAATTTTTTCAATATTTATCATCTAACTTTTGTCATGTGGAATAAAGTTATACAAAGTCAAAGTTTTTCACATAGCATTTTTTTTTGTTTTTTTTGCAGGAAGGAGATGACTATGCTAGTGATTTTTTCATCATTCAGCCCGAAGAGCTAGTGAGCAGCCCAGAGAAGACTTTTTCATTTGAGATGAGTGTGTCAGATGATTCAGATGACGTGGAAATATATCATGCGTCTTCGGATTTCTCCAGCTGGTCAAAAGTAGATGCGAACATTGACGATGGCGTGGCCAGGGTGCAAGCAAGACGTGGAGGGGTGTATGTGGCTCGTAGTCATACAAATGTGGGAATGATTGTTGGCATAACTGTAGCCTGTGTAGTTGTGGTCGTAATTATTATCGGGGCAGTTTACTACTTCAGACGAAACCCAACCAAATGGCAAGCTGTAAGAACCAACTGTCGAAATGCAGGAAGATCAGTGCAAAGTAAAGTGTAAAATTTACCAAGGAGATTTTGTTCTTCATCCGTAGTTTTTAATACTCAGCACTTTAATCAAAGTTCAGATTACACCCAAACCATATATTTAACCTGCATTAAAATGACCTTATATGACCTGTGCAAAGATAGTTACAATAAAATATCTTTGCATTTTTATCAAAGTGAAAAGATGTATTCAAACCATATGTGTATTAGCTATCCATACCAAAATAATTTCAGGTCAGCAATGAAACATTACTGTGTAAGTTTTTCTCACGAAAGTGCTTTTTTTTATAAAATTGCTGTAGAAACAAAATTGTCTTTTTTGCATAATTGCAGTAAAAGCAAAGTTGATCTCGGCCTTTTTTATTTGAAAGGGACCATTCAATTATGAAATTCAAGTGAGAAACTTAGAATGGAAATAAAATGATAATCAAGAAGAGAACAAATTCGGAAAGGGGTTCATCATCATTGTGCTTTCTACACTTTTTTAGTTGTAGAATCCAACTGAACTTTGATAAGATTAAGAAGAATGATTATAACTAGGAGGTAAAAGGAAATTTGTTTGTGAAACTTGACTTAAAATAAATACTAAAATTTGAATTAAAATAGCTTTACAATACTGTTTTCGTTTGAAGAAAAAAAGTAATATTCTGCAGATATTTTTCAGGTTATTTATTTTTCCGCATGCTCATTGAATGGTGTGCCTGGGATGTTTTGACCATAATCGTGCTATCCACAACATGTTTTAAACATGAAATCATATGTGGAGGATGTATCAGTCTTAGACTGATATGCCTAGAATTTTCCAAACATTCAATAAATATGCGTATAATTTAAAGCATTTCAAATACATACTCATGATGGGTTTTGCTGGTAGCGATTAAAATGTATAATACCTCATGCTCAGGATATTGTTTATATTTTGATTTAATTGGGATCATGATTTTTGTATCTTGTCAGCATTCCACATATTTATTATCAAGTGAATTTTGATGTGACTGTAGTATCTGATGAAATGTATTGCTGTTATATGTTGAGGAGGAGTGAAATATTGAAGGGAATGAAATGAAATCAGATTGTCAGATCAAACAGAAACAACAGACATGTTGTTTGTGCTTCAAAACATTACCAAGAAACTGAAAAGCACAAGTGAACAGCTTTTGATGAACTTCATCATAGACCATAGTGACACTTAGACTATAGCAATATTTCTGATGACAGAAATAGAAGAAACTGATGCATTTTGATTGTTGATCAAAATACACCTACGGCAAGTCTAACAAGAAACTGAAGAGCAGAACAGGTGGAAGAGAAATGAAGGGGTAAGAGAGAGTGAGTGAAATTGTTCATATCAATTACATGAAATAAATATATACCGGTATTTCAGACTGTGTTCACCTGAATTGAAGAAAAGAAAACTAGATAATCCATAGTTTCTTATCATAGGTGTTCACAAATTTCATATTCTTTATGAGTTTATTTCACAATACAAGTTATCAATTCATATAACACAATATTTGCAAATGTTCATGGATTTCTTTTAGCCATCTTTATCCTTGGACAGAGCACAAGTGTCCTCTTTCATAACCAGTGATTTGGAAAATTATAAAGGAGGCTATTGTTTTTAGCTAAGAGGAATGTGCACAGAAATGCCAGTCATGGACATTTTCTCAGTGTTTCTGTTTAAAATATATGTGATATACTGGATGTTTGAATTTTATGGACTGCTTAATTTTAGAGCCTTTCTCTCTGCTTGTGCCTCATGCTATAAAAAGTGAGGCCTTTATTTTCATATCTATGCAATGCAATAGCTTAGTGTTGTTATTTACAAAGTTTTCCTGTTGATTGTTTTATTTGATGTCAAAATTTTCTTGAACTAATATCTCTTAGTACTGACAGATGCTCCATTTTAGAATCTGTTATCAAGGACTTTGCCTTTATTTTTCTTTAAAGAATGCACGAACTGGTTTTTGTAAATCAAGATGGGTCTGGAAAGTGTTGAACACTAATTTAGATCCATATGTCTGTTTATTTTTTTTTTTAAAAATGTCTCCTTTTTTATTTCAAATGTTATTTATTTTTCCATTCTTGGTCCAGCATCTGATACTGATGTTAAGGTCCACATATCTCCACTTTTTTGTTCAGACTAAATATTTATTCTTCATGATTTCCATTATTTTCAAATCTCACTATAAAACACTATTTGTGTAAACAAAGTATTTTGTCACTACCTTATTTTTTACAAGTTTATTTCTGTGTTTGTGAAACAGTTTCAAGGTGCTGTATATTTTCCGTGGAAAATACCAGATGTGTAAAAAACAAAACTCCTATGACATAGCTCTTTATCATTTTGTCTTTATTTTTAAAAATTTTTCTTTTTTTTTTTTTTTCCTTATGTTTGCTAACACAGAAGAAAAAGCACAATTACAGAATGAAGTCATTCTCATCAACATTCCACAGTCTAGGAATACATAACGATAAGAGACAATAAATTCAGAAAGCCCACATTGAACTTCACCACTGACATAAAAAGATCACCCTAGCAGATGCAATATGTTGAATTTGCTAGGTCAGATTTTGTATATGGGAGAAACTGTATTCAGATTATTCAAATTATTTGTTTTGTTCACATGGTTTTTGTGTTTCTGTGCATCATATTTACAATGCTGGGCTTTAACCACTGTTTCACTGTTTTTGTACATGCTTGCTACATATCCATGAGGGAAAGAACAAAACCAAACATACTAAAAAGGAAAAATACTTATCAAATATATGATTTTACATATCTCAGCACAAAGAGAATTTTATCATCATGTAAAGCGTCACTGTATGTATCTCAAATATCTTGAATTTGTTATGTTGGTAATAAATTTGGAACTGCTGGCCAGTTCATCATTTACAGATGGGCTTTTTGCTTTTCATCATTCGTCTTTTTTTTTTTAATTTCAGATCAGTTCTCTTCACAAAATATTTGCTCTGATGCTGTGTTTTCAATTTACTTATTTCAGAACAAAGACAATAGATCACATCTCTTCACAATTCATGTACATGTACATTCCTGTGTTGCCATTGTCACAACTTTCTTCAAGATTTAGTAGATCACAGCTTTCTACAAATGTTCCTGATGCTATTATATTGTGCTTTTAGGGCTCAGCATAAATGACATCTCCACACAAATGTTCCCACTGTGTTATTTTCGAGGAAGTGCTTATGTAGGCCACTGGTAATCTGTGCATGTATACTGCTTGGTTGGAGTCTTGGTAGGAAGTGTTGTATTACACTGATGTCCTATGTTTTGTTGCCACTTTGATAAGAAATGCTTAATAGGCTGCTGTTAGCCTATTAATCTGGTGGCCAGACAAATGAGTCATACATTGCTGGACTCTAACAGAGAAATTGGGGACTGAATGTGATGGTCTGATATCCATCGATTTTTCTATTGTAAAACTTGAAAGAACATTCATCTCTGAATAAGAAAATACTGCTCCCAAAACTACTGTGGGCAAATTATTAAGATATCAGGGTGTAATGAAGTGAAAATATAGATCTGTATGCTTAACTATTCACTTTTGTTGATTTTTCTTCTGAATTTAGCCAGTATCGAAGAGTCACCAAATCTTTTCAACTTGCAATATCTTTGCCACAGTCAAACAAGCTCAAAGCTTTTATCATCACATGAAAGTATAAAGGTTTTACATAATATTAATAGCAATCATTCAGTTCGGAAGAAAATCGATACACGACTCATTTTGACTGATGGTAGACATTTATATATATGTTTGGTTGGGATGTTTGTTTCATGTAGGCTACAACATACATATACATTAATTCTTTGCTCAGAGACGACTACTAATAGCCATTATCATACAAGGTCAGCCTTTTTTCAAAGCACATTTCAGGCCTTTGCAGCAGCTCATATCTCCTAGCAAATGTTTTTTCCTGTGTGGATCCTAGATAACAGATGACAACTCGTGGCAAGTTATCGTGGTGTTCCTGAGGTTTTTATAAAGTAAAGCATATACATGTTTCAGGATCTTAGCAACAAATCATATCTTACCTAGCTCTTGTTGATGTAAGCTGAGCTTATTTAAGGCCTCATTATAATATGCTTTCAATGGATATTTTTTTTTGTAAAAACACATTGGCTATTGATGGTCTTTGCTGACTTTCCTAGTAGAAAAAGGTTCATTTCACGACCAATCACAAAGATGCCTGAAAAGTTTATATTATGGGAGAGTTTCTCTTGGGTTAGAAGTTTTAATAAAAACAACAAAAACGATAAGGAGAGACAAAACTCAGTAATAGTTAAAGAAAAAGTGTATTCAGTCTGGATTTATTCAGAAACGTACAGCAGATCACATACCAAAATGAATAGTCCCATTTATCTGACTCAAAGTTTCAACAACTTCATCACGTGTGTGCTCTGAATTGCATAGCAGATAAAGATGAGCTTGAGATTTTCACATCCAATTTCAATTCAAATTGCTTTTATAAAACATTAATTCTAGTTATCATTCAATGATGATGTTACAAAGACAAAATGATCACAACTCCACTTGGAGGAATAATGATGAAAAACTCTAACAACACATATCTTGGCTCTGCGACAATCCAATGTGACAGCCAAGATAGATATGTATCCAGGATAAAATGACAATGAAAAATCTCTCACATTACAGTAACAAAAAAAAAATGGGAACACAGTTATTTTAATGTATATTCAAGTATTAAAAAAATTCTTCACATATTCTTAATGGTTCAGAAACATATTACGTGCATGTAGATTATATAACCACACTTTAATTTTCCATTGCCAAAGAGCATTAACGTCTGTGCTATTACTACTATGCCGCAACAATGCATATAATATGTCTAGGCTTTCATTCATTAATTCATTATGACATAATCACACTTCAAATTCATTTATTCTTCCAAATCCAGCCAGATTAAAAACACTGTCTCTCAATGAAATAATTATAAAGTTACAATGGACATCAAAAAATCTGTACAAATGAAACTTTATGCAGACACAGCACTCACACATGTGATACTCTTCAAACGTAACCATATGCACCATGTTACATGATCTTAATACTTTTACTGCCAGCAAACTTTCCGCTGGGGTTCTGCCATATCTACTTATATATTGCAATATAATTCAGTGAAAACACAAACTCTTATAACTGATACACATCACTGATCTGATCACCAAGGAAAAAATAGGACTGGACCTTTATGAGGCTTCTGGCACTGAAAGCGTTAATTACTAGAAGCCATCTCTATCATCATCACTGTCAGCATCACCGTAATTGACACTGAGATCATTATTTTATTTAAATGTCTTCAATTTCAAGAAGAGCTGGACTTTGTGGACCACATAACTTTACTTAGCAATACCACAGAAAAAATACAAAACAAAACATCCAAGCTAACTATAGCAGCTGAGAAAGTAGGACTACAAGTCAGCTTTGAAAAAAACAAACTACTGAAAAAGTCATCAAGGAAGGATAACCCAATCTTACTGGAAGGAGAGAGAACTGAGGAAACCAGTTTTCATATTTAGGAAGCTGTGTAGATCAAGAGGGAGATGCAAGAAAAGAAATCAACATCAGAAGAGGAAAGTCTGCTACAGCTCTTAGAAACCTAAGCAAGATCTAGAATTCCAAATTGATCTCAGTAAAAATGAAGTTCAGAATATTCAATTCAAATATTTTACCAATGCTTACATATGCCTGCAAAAGTTGGAAAATGAACAAGGGGAATAGAAAGGAGGCTGAATGGCTTTGAAAACAATGTCTACGGAAAATTATGGGCAATAAATGGAATGAGTTTAAATCAACAGAAGAAATAAGGGAAATTTCAAAGCAGCCCCATACAGCAAAAATAATTAAGAAAAGGAGATGGTGCTACATTGGTCACAAATGTAGAAGGGAAGACAGCAGAATATCAAAACAAGGGCTGAGCTAGAAATCAGATGCAGAAAAAAGAAGGATAGACCGAAAGAAACACTTAAAAGAATTACCATGAGAGAGGCCAAAGAAGCAGGAAAGAGCATGAGAAAGCTGGCTGAGACAGCATGGAGAAGATCAGAATGGAAGAAGATTGTGATGTCCTTATGCGGCGTGTGAGGGCACGGGAAAGATTCCATTTCAGAATTTCAAGACAGAGGCTGCAACCAGCAACTCGCTCAGTACACCAATATGAACCAATAACATCTGTACCATCACTGTCATCTTCAGCATTAAAATAACTCATATTCCGTACAGCACATATTCTACATAATAAGGAATCTATGCTTTAAACAAAGTTAACACATATACATGCATTATTACATGTATTACAGATCGCTCACTATATGACAAAAGGCCAAATAGGTAACAACCTCTGTATGACAAAAAGGCGAACCCTTACCTTCTCTCCATGACAAACGGGCAAATCGGCCGATAAATTATCATACTGATTTGTCCGTTTGTCATGCAGAGAAGGTAAGTGTTTACCTTTTTGTTGTACAGGGATTGCTACCTCTAGCCTCTTTGTTGTACAGTCGATGACATGTGAAGATCAAAGGGGAAGAACCACATAGTTCCCTTTTTTACACATGGAAGTCAAGTGAACTTTTGTCTTGAAATGCTTCTATGCTTCTTGTTCGTTGAAATTATTGAGTCAAATTATTGCTTTGGGCAACAGTGGCTGTTCCTTCTGATCTTTTTAGGCAGAATGGTTAAGACTCAGGACTCAACCTATGGACCTTACTTTTGCAAATATTCAAAATTGTATATCTTTTTCTCCTCAGACACAAAATTAAAGACCTTCTTCTTTTTTTTTCTTTTCTATGAAACAGAAAATATTTTGCTATAACAATTCATTATTTTGGGTCATTTCTATGCAGTTGATCCAAGATTTTTCAGCCCTCTTATTCATAAACACTGCTGACAATTTTTGACCAACATAAATGTACATTTAACATTCCAGTTCGAAACATACAGCTCCATTCAATTTATTTTTATGAGGTATGTAAATATCAGCTTCTTTCAAATGCTTCTATGTCTCCATTCCCTTTACAGTATTACTATCTAGAGTTTGCAAATGTCAGTCAAAGTCATAATAATTTCTTGATTCTTCCAATGCTCTCTTTGCTCGGCCAAAATTTTTGAAACATCGTCTACCAAATGGTTCTGTGTCGGCATAGCATTTGTCAAACACCTCATCCACTACAATCATTGCTTCTTCCTTTGAGACATTCCTCACCAGCATGACCGACTGAAGGGCTTTGTTCTTCACACACAGCTGGAAAATACAACATTGATCAATCAATTTTCAAAATAGAATTGCATGTATAAAGAATTTATTTTCAATGCTGAAAACACTTTAAAAAATGTTACATCTTCTGGAAAGAGTAATATGTTTCCCAAGAATGAAAGAATAAGTCATACGATAGACAGAGAGAACATCGAAATGTAACTTCTGAAACTTTCCCTCAGATATTGAAAGAAAGAAAAATGTCCTTCTCCAGTAGATTATGCTTAATTTGATGTCACTGGGGCAGGGAGAAGCAGTCAACACATCTGTTGTCCAACACAATTGTCAGGCTGGACATTTTCACTCAGAGGACATAAATGCACCAGGAACGAAATGCTTCTATAGATATATTTGGTATCAAAATGTATTAGAATTCCATGTCCAGACGATTCCTGAAGTTAGATTTGTAAAATACTGGATTTTACTCCCTTTGCATTTTTAAAAAAAACTGAGTACCCCACCAGTGTTACATTGAGCAAAATTTCTAGCTGAACAGATTGCACTTGACAAGGGTCATAACTGTTTGGTGCAATGTTTCAATCGATCATCAGACCTGTCATAGTGGTCTGACAGCCTTATCTCTCTCTTTCTCTCTCTTACAAACACATTTCTTCCACACTTCCAATCTCTGTCTCTCCCTAATCCTTACTTAGTCATACTAGTTATGGGGCATGTAAGATGCTAAGACCACATGACAAAACAGCTGTGTCAAGTGTATACCTACCTGTAATATTGCTGGTTACTCAGGTCCTGGAATCACAATGCTAGAAATAAATAATCAAATTATCTGTATTACTACTTCTAAGTAGCACTGAGTGATTGGGGTTGAAATTTATAATCACCCCATGCATTGCAACACTTGTGTTGAAGTCAACAAAGCTGTTTTATTTTCATCAAGTATGAGTCACTGTCTTGCTTATTCCAAAGAAAAACTTGCGACTTCAATTTGAGCATAGGCAACTGTATGTTCTTTTCCTGCCTTTGCTTAATTTTTAAATTTGGGATTACACCAAGCATAACTCAAAATGGTTACATACCTCATGTCTCTCTTTCAAACCACCAGTTAATGAAACATCCCCTGAGGCCCATGCTGCACCCAAGGAACAGTGAAACATGTTGGCAGCTCTAATCTGTTAGGATATGAGGGATAAAATCATAACAAAGACATTCACTGACTGAACCAAATCTTAAAGTTAAACTTTGTACTCTTTTGTCAGGAATTTGAGGATACCTCACTATCCTCTACATTTTTCCTATATTTAAAAGATGGCATGACAATTTACTGTTATGAGAATATGAGAAGATGCTCATTCAAAAGAGCAGCTGAATACATTTTATGAGTTGCAATAAAAAAAAAAAAAAAGTAAATTAACATTATAACAAGCAAAAAGCATTGTAAAAAAATTCTAAAAGCATATATATAATCTTTTTTTCAAACTAACATTTAATTTCAATCTTTGAGGTTTAAATTCAGCATTTTCTGATTTCCTGTGCAAACTGTTGAAAATCTAATTGACTACACACCTATTTGTTGTTCATCTACTCCTTTTATATGTGCCAATGTTGCCATTATTTCACTAACCTCTGTACATGCTAGATGTCTTAGATTCTCAAAGTCCACTTTCGCACGACAGAAATCGAAAGCATGAAGCAACTCATGACCCAAGACATTGCAGCCAACATCTCTGTTCTGTATATTATTCTGACACATCACAACCTCAAAAGAAAAGAAAAAAATAATAAATCAGATGCTCATTAAAAGTAGATATGCTTTGCGAACTTAAAATCATTAAGGAAATGAAAGTAGTTCTTGCCTGACTGAAGTGCTATACTTCTCACAAAAATTTCCTAAAATCTTTCATTGACTGTAACTAAACTATTTTTCTAGTTATTTCAGTTTTTCACACAAGCTTGATTTAGGTTTCTGACAAGTTTTCTGAAAAGCCAGATACAAAACACTGATCACACCCCATATTGGGAATCCTAATCTTCATATCAGACGTGCATACAATTTATATGCGCGGAATAATGTTCTACTAGTTCTACAGAGCTGAAACTTTTACAACATCTCAAAGTACTCTCCATTAGCATTGCTGCACAACCCCATCCTCCTAAACCAAAAGACAAAGGAATGGCTCCACTCCTCAGCAGGTATCCCCTTAATTATTTTGTTGAAAGTAAAAAATACTTCTTCACTGTTACGGAATCACTTCCCTCTCATTTGATCTTTGACTGCCAAAAATAAGAAAAAGTACAAGGACGTGCTTTGTGAGCTTTTGCATTCTCATAGTGCAGCTTAAACCCTGAAATACCTGTCCTTGGATGCTTTTGTGCCCACTCATGCAAGACCTTTGGTAAACAGTTATTGATATATTATAGGGCAGTAACAGTCCTTTGTCCTTCTGCAGGAATTTTTTATAATGTGGCCCGCATTGAAAAAAAAAAAACAACAAAAAAAGAAAACCAAAAAATCACTTTACCAGTGCTCTGAGATCACCTAAATTTCACAGGTAGAGCATCTCCAGCACCCACCCAACACATGATTTACTGCTTGCTCTGAGGATTGCAATTCTACACCCATGGCTCATCTCCAGTCATGACTTTAAACACAGATGTTGACTGGCCTTCATCATGTTCTCTAATATGTTCAAAACTCAACCCCAGCCCTTTTCTGATCCTCAGTCAACACACAGGATAACCACCAGGCACAGACCCTCCTTAGTTTCAAGTGTTCATGTATTATTTTATAGACATTAGTGGATGTGAAGCCATGTATCTGCTCATATGTTATTCTCCTGTCTCTATCCACCTACTTCCACACAGCTTCTGTTTTCATTTATAGTTACGGGTCTTCCCAGAGAGGGATCTACTCTGATAGTCTTCTTTCTGACACATGAAAATTACTAATATAATTTGTAAACAGTTGATTTGGAAGGGACACATTCTTTAACCGTTGCTGTTAGCTGATCCATAGCAGTTAAACCCCTTTTGTAAGTATGCAAAATTATTGCTTGAAAATCGTGACTATCATTCAACCTCCACTTTGATGTTCGAAGACAGCCTTACCTCATCAAACACTTCCAGGCATAAAACGTCGTTTTTGTTGAAAAATCATGAAAAAATTTCCCCAGATCTTAGCCTAATCTGAGGCCAATAGGACCAGTAGAAATAGATTAGTCCAAGCATAAAAAGGCATACCCTGAAAACAGCTCTATTTTTTTTATCAACTTCCTCATTTTGTTCTTGCTTATGTTGCTATTTAAAATTTTGTTACACTTACTTGCATGGTTTTGGGATCAAATCCACCACTGACTCGAGTTAGGCAGGATTCACATGATATATGTCTTTCTAAATCTACATAACTGAAAGAAGAAAGAGTAGGAAAATGAAAAAAGTAGGATAGTACAGTTTCCATGGCAACCACATAAAAAATCTCTACATTTTATCAAATCAATTCCCAATCATTTTATTGCAGCCAAATACATGTACAAAAAATGACAGCAAATAAAACTATCTTAAAAATATGAAAAGTTTGTTTCAAGTATAGTGCAGTCCAATGAAGTCAACTCCCTTTAAATTCTAGCTTAAGTCAACCTCTTTAAGCAGCCCTGCATTTTTCTTCATATTTTATTGATTTTTGTTTCTGGTGATGACAAAGACTTCACAAAATACACAACTCTGGCCGACTGACAGTCACGAACTGATACAATACATAGTGAAAACAATCAGAGAGAGAGAGAGCGAGAGAGAGACGCTTTGTTACTACACATTATAGTCTGTGAGCCTACTGCTGAATTGAGAAAGTGATATTCGGCTCTCTTCACCTGTCTCCCATTGGCTGGGACACACAAACATACACCCACACAAACTTCTTGCACTCTGCTCTCTTGCATTGGTGGGCCTAGGAATACACACCAGAGTGGTCAGTACATCTGACTGCTGACGATCTTGACACATGCAAATGTTTGGATTGTTTTGTCTGTCTCGAGTTGGCAAGATACACAAACAAAAAAACACACAACATTCCCATACTTGGCTCTCTTCACCCATCTTCTTGGCACCACACACACCAATATTGAGAGCAAAGAAGTATTGTGAGCGACTTCAGCTGTATCATATGAGTATGTTCATTCTTATACTCTACGCTCAGCATAACAGTCAAACTTTTATCCTCAAATTCCTGATCAAAAGTACAATGAATGTTCTCAGTCTGAACACAAGGCTGAAACTTCTTAAAGATGTTGACTCCAAAATCTTATATAACACTGGTAAGAAGTATGGTATGCATAAGAGTATTGTCAAATACAGCGAACAAATCAAAGGAGTCTGTGATTTGTGCTCATTTCAGCCCGAAAACTGGATAAGAATCAGTAAAGCTGGGCAACAATAAATATGTATATTTTGGGCCCGGCTGTTTCAAACCCCCAAAATCGTGCCCTTTAGTTGAACAATGGCCTGTTGCAGGGTCTGTGCCTTCTATTCACTGGCCTCAGATTTATGACTGTCTGTCCTGCCCATCCTCCTCTCCTGGGCTCAGTGTAGGGGATCAATGGTGTAAACCTGAATGTTTCAGCTTAAGGCTTACTTTTAATCCAGTCTTTTACACCTTGTATTGTG
>JBCEWB010238133.1:0-42826 GCA_039654565.1 Peronia peronii
TCCATCCATCCATCCATCCATCTATCCATCCATCCATCCATCCATCCATCCATCCGTCCATCCATCCATCCATCCATCCATCCATTCTTCCATCCATCCATCCATCCATCCAGCCATCCAATCATCCATCCATCCATCCATCCATCCATCCATCCAATTTCCATCCATCCATCCTTCCACCCATCCATCTATCCATCTATCAAAAGATGTATCAACAGAAATTAACCATTAATGTCTTCCATCAATTCGTGGATGACCGTTCATAATGTCTGTCAGTCTGTCTGGCTATCCGCAACCAGTCCATGTTTGTATCTTTCAGCTTGTCCGTTTCTGTTCTGTCAATAGTTTTGCCAAATGTTTCCATTGTTATTTTTATTCTGTTTTGCTTGCATGATTACAAAGTTAACTGAGTTTATCGTGAATAATATCCATCCAGAAGACGGTTTAATCTATTGGAAGTTGGGACTCCATGACAGTGACATATTGAAGGCTGGAAACTTCATTGTTTCTGTTATCGCATTTTTTGAGTGTTGTATGTAAACAGCTACTGTTGTCACTCATCTTTTTTTATTTTTTTTTTACGCTCATCGACACCACTAATCCTCATCATACCACCAGGGGCGACGGACAAATTCAATCAGTGAATTCCGGACTCCGTTTCTTTTTGCTGAAAAGATAAAGCGAATGGACCTTTCTGCACAACAGCACATGCCTCACGTCTTACTTGACGCGTGCTGTTATTGATGTCACCTGAGGGACAGGCAGCGAAAGTGTCGGCAAACAGAAGCCTTTCATTTGATTACTGTCATCGCCAGCAGCGCCATCAGCTTACCATGGCCGACAACATCTACCACATCGATGACACAACATTCACGCCGACAACAGGACATTAGTTAACACACACACAAATAAACAACTCGTCGACTTATCGACAATGAAGCAATTACAGGCTTTCATGTGTGGAAATTGGTCACATTATCTGCTAACAGGCTCTTTTATATTGTGTGCTTGAGTTTCGAGTTCAATTTCAAACCGGTATGTGTAATTTTACGAACACAATCATAAATAACTGGGCATGAATGAATGTGAAATGAACCAGGTATTTTAAGTTTTATTACTGAGGTTGAAGATTGCAATTGTTTACTTTGTTAAGAGATTCTGTGTTTGTCTGGATGATGTGTTTGTATGCTTGTAGTGACGAACAGAGAAGTACCAGCAGTCATGACGGTCACCAACTGCACAACTCTTGCTGTGAGTACATCCGCTATACCAAGAACTTCACATCGTTACAGGCTGCATCAGCCCCCATGACTGCAGAGGACACAAGCGATAAAAAAAAAAAAAAGACAAGTGTCTAATACTTTAATTCCATTATTTCCTGCTGGGTTGGATGAATGTGGGAGCCCCAAGGACCCGTGCAGCGGTGTGTTTACATTAGACGGACAGCAGTATAGGATTCTGTCGATTATTTGTTTCAGCTGGCAACCTTCCGTTTTCACCTCACGAGGATTTTAATCACGATTTTTGTTTTTGTTTTTATTTTTTTGCTTTTCTTTTTGACTGATTTATTCAGTTTATGAATGTCAGTCAGGCTCTCATAGTCGGCATCACTTGTTTTTTTTATATTTTTTTTCTGCAAGTTGATTTTCATATTGTTTTCTTTATGTTTACAAGAAAAATGTGAAAAATAAATGTTAAAACAAAATTAAAACAAAACAAAACGTATAATTCATACTCGCCAGCTCTGAATTTTGTTGCCCCCATTCTCTCTTTGTTGTCTATAGATGGGACAAGTTGTCTTCAGAAATTATCATAATCACAATATATACATACTTTAAGTTCGGAACTGTTAGTCAGAAAGTGTGTTTTTAATGCTGGCATCCAAAAGTTAATGAAATAGGCATGGAATACACTGCTAAGTTGATTAAAAAGAAGGTGTGACTTTTGTTTCAGGGCAGTTTGACAAACAGACAGAATGATGGACAAACAGATAAGCAAACAAAATGATAACAACCACTGCAACGAGACCACCAACGGGAAAATAAACAAAGATTTGCCAGCTGGCAGGACGTAAGGACAAACTGATCTATCAGTCACTAGGTCTTGTAACTATATAAAACATGTACCTGATTGTTCTGGCAGTCCTACCCAGGTCTGCTTTGAATGATTAGCTCTATTTTTTTTAACCAGTATATAAAGTCCTGAACGCTTATAAGTCAATCGATTTCTTAATTTATAAAAGAGTCACAGAATAGTCAACTGTTGTTACACAAGTAGGAACATATTCACATCGAATTTTCAATAATTGACAGCCTAGATTGCTGTTGCGATCACGTCCACGGGCTGTATCTGGTCACTTTCGTATTATCCCAGTCTTAAACTCGCAGGTTGCACCGAGGAAGGCCATAGAAACAAATTTCAGTGAAGTTCAGTCTGTAAGAATTATTACAAAATAATAATTGTTTAACACCAGATGAAGCACATGAAAATTCAATAATTCTGCATTGTCCTCTCTCTATCTTTTGTTCCCAATTTCTCTCGCTCCTTTTTTTGAAATCAGTGGTCTGCTTCAGCCATTGAAAGACAAGAAAGATTGTCAGTGAGAACTGGAAGTGTCCTCTTAGGCAAGCATTCAGGAGTCAAGGCTAACAATGCGAACTTTGGACAATATCTCCGCCCATAACTGGGTCAAGAGAATAAAGCAATAGCCATCCCCCTCTTACACACTTCTTTCTAACTTTGTGTAAAACAGTGAGACATCAGATATTTTGGACAACCAAAACAAACGTCTCATGTGTACAAAAAGCATTGCAAAAATTGTTGAAAGGGAAGCCACCAGCGTCAAAGGACGGCGTCAGAGCCCGAATTAGCAGTGAGACTTCACAAAGCTCATGTAATAGCGAGATCAAATGTTCCAGGGATTTCGAGAACGCAGATTTCCATAACAAGTTAAAGCTGGGTAAAATACCCGGAGCTGTACGTTTTGTCTAGAGTAAGGGAAATACAAGTTAGCTGTGGACAGGGATCAGCCAGGGGAAGTCCTGCTAGTACTTTCACTCTGGTTCCACGTGGTTTGAATCGCCTTGTAAAAACAGAGGACTTATGAGTGAGACGCGTGCACGGGTAACGTGAGCGCTCCGCTAATACAACCCGGAGGAATGTGAGCCAGAAGGGGGATTTTCCCCAGCTCAGTCTTGGATAATGAGATGAGACTAAGTGCTTCGATATGTCTCTTAACGTGCCGGACCTCCTGAATTGTCACACTCGAGGTCAAGGCCATCTCTGATGCTCATTTGATAACGGGCAGGATGTTAGTCATTCTGAACGATGAGTAATAGGATTTCCAGATGTTTGGAATTACTAGCACTTAAAACGTATGTATTTATATAATGCTGCTATTTCCTTTTCACGTTATTGGGAAGTCAGCCCCCCCCCCCTCCTCCCCGCCTCTTATTATTTCATTCGTTTTCCCTTCCAGTTAGAGGAACCGTATCATACAAAAAGCAACTTCAATCTGTAAACATTGTAAGTTGTCATTGTTTAGGATTTGTTTGCGTGTTTTTTTGTTAGTTTGTTAATATGTCTGTCAGTGTAATCAAAATTGGCATTCAGAAGTCAAACAATGAAGTTTTGAGCAGCAAATCATCTTGGAGCGAGCACGTTTTTCTCACCATCCCACTTTAACACAGCTCAAAATAAATGAAGTGCTGACTGTCGTGCATAAATCCTAATTGAACATATTAATAGGCTCGGTTGATGGAATCACTAAGAGTATCAATACGCTCTCTATATTTGAATCAAAAATAGTTCACTGTGTCCACAAATATCTGTATTCCCCATGTCTAATTGCCTCATATTAATCTATTTTACGGTGAATGTCAAATGTTCATATCAGGCATTCTGTTTTAAATAAACTTTCTGCAAAGGACAGGATGCAATAAGAAATATGTTTATTCTTCTTTCTATGAAATGTCAGGCATGTGAACCATTCCATCCAGTCGGAACATCAAGTCGCTTCAGCGATAAGAAGTGACATCTATTGTAAAGATAATCACATCCACGCCCACCAGTTCTTCCTTAAATCAACATCTGGACCCTCCAGTCCGTCCTAAGAAAAACATCTCGAATATCCACTCCCTTCTTTTAGTTGCCAGTGGTATTCTGTTACAGAAAAAAAAAAAGACGGATGGACAGTGTAATATTCTGCGGCTTGGAAAAGAGACCAGTGTCACAAGTTCAACGCATACACCAATTATAATTTGCCAATTATTGAAATTGAATGAAGTGAACTACTTTTTTTTTATAGGCTGAAAATTCCAGTACCACGATAAAGTAATCATAACTTATCTATATTTTTCATATTGACAAGACTGGACAGGATACTCCCATGCCACACGCTTCTCCCTTCAGCAGATAGGTTGCACCAAGACGTATCTGGTCTCGAAGCATTTCCTCTTTTTGTCTTCACGGTTTTATTTTCGGTGTTGTGGCGGAGGCTCCTAGGTGTAAGAGGCGCCCACCCAGTCACCCAGCTCCTGCTGGTCCGAAAAAGACAACATGGAGATTACACGGCTCGCTTGAGTGACCCACCCCTTTAATTAAGTGGTGGAGTCCTGTGCGGGGGGGGGGGGGGGGATTCCCACATTCCACTGGCCTTCCACTGGAGGTTTGGGTTCCGGTCATTGGGTCCGTCCGAGCTGGTCAGTTCGGTGCCGAGTCTTTGGTAGTATTAGTGCAGGTATTGTTTATTTTAGTCTTTTTTTTTCCCTATTATTATTGTTGTGTTTGGGTCTTGCTGGCTCATAGTCAACTTCGAACTTGTTGATTAAAATTGCTGAAACAGGTATGAACAAACTTTCATTTTCTCTTGAGCATCTAATTTCAGAGTCACATGAGAGACACTGCAATAAAAAAAATACAGCCATAGAAAACAGAACAACACGAACAAGAAATACTTTGGTGGCCCACCAAAAGTGATCCCCTTTTCGATCCGTCCATTCCAGCAGAATGGACTCGTTCGGAATCTCGAAATGGTCACGTGTTCAGGGAATTCGCTCATTTCCTTTTCATGGCTGAAAGTATTGTTTATTGACGAAAACAAGAGAGAATGAAAATTATCCCCTCTCGCAAAGTACAAACACAGATATTGATGACGTCATTTCCAGACATTTTTAATGACCCAATAGAGAAAGCAACAAGGAAATCGCGGGATCCGGACATGTTTTGTCTTACTGCTCCAAACAAAAGTGGAGCGTTTCCAACAATGGGCAATAGTAGTACAAGAAGTAGGATCTATAAAATAGCCGTAGTGCAGGGGGGTCTTAGAAATTCACAATTATGGCACATTGGACCATTTTACGTTGGTCTGCAATGGGTAAAGCCAACCTCACGCATTGAAACTGGAATTCCCTGATCACGTGACTAAACTAAGAGATTCAGAACGAGTCCATTGATCCTTAAGATCAAAGGTTTGTTTGTCTTATCTTGCCTCCTGGTGCATTTCTATCATTCTGACCGGTCACTATTTATGTCTTTGCCCAGCTACTCCTCAATCTTTCACCATCTCTCAACACATCATCTTTTGTCATTGGGAAGCGAAGAAAATAATTTCCTCCCATTTACTTCCAGTTTTTGTTATCCTTTAAATCTAAAGCCCAATCAAATAAGGCATTTATAAGACCAGTAAATTTATTTGTGAGGAATATCAGACATAATGCAAAAAAAGCAAAAATGCCATGAAAACTGTTTAGCCATTGTTTAATCATTCCATTCACTTTATATTAAATACATTCACTTTGGAATTGAAAGAATCTTTATATGGCCCTTTTAAGCCATTGACAGTCAGTGAGGACCACAGTGATTCCTATTGTCTCATATTTTCCTAAGATTTTATGTTTAAAAGAACAAAAGTTACCTCTGGAATTAGTTATGACTTTTCAAGATTCAATCAGTGAATCAATAATATATGAAGAAAAAAGTATCATGATCTGTTGTGTACGATCTCATTCAGGTATCTCCATACTATGATCCAACGTTCATCTATTTCCTCTTGCTTGGTAACATGGGACAGTCAGTGCTTGATAACAGCCGGATATCGTTCCGTATACTTCTGGAATATTGGTTCCAGTCACCCACCTGAGGACCAAGGTCAGTTAGAGATCAAACTGAACCGACATGGCAACTTCATCACCCAGATGCAGCTTGTACTGGATGACAGATTTCTTCTGACAGCTTCACTGGACAAGACTGTTGCACTGTGGAGCATGAAAACGAAAACGACTCTCTGCTCTTTTTGCTATCACTGTGCGATTGATGTGATGGCAGCAGCACCTGATCTCTCAACCCTGGCTTTTGTTCCTGAGAGGGCACCACTTGTAGCTGTTTTGTCACTCAATAAAGCAGGCAAAGATGTGCTGAAGGGTATTCCTTCTGTGCCTGTCCCAACCAAAGTGAAAAAAGCTCAAGCAGTGGCCCTCTCTTTCTCTAGCCAACAAATTACCAAGAAAACTTCGACTGCCTGCAGCATCTTATAGATTTTACAAGAAGAAAGAACTTTTTATTCTGGTTTTATTTTCTTTTTTTTAAATTTGTGTGGAGTAAATGAGATCATTTATCACATCAATTATTTATAGAGACCTCAAAGGTGTATGAAGTTATATTTCTGCACATGTTAAGATATAGTACAATGCACTTGATTATTTAAGCATTGGCCATTACACCATTCATATGTTGAAACGTTGGTCATAGGATAGACTCGCAGGAAATAATTTTGCCACTAAGTATATTTCTTCTGTTTTTCAACTTCATTTAGGACCCATCAAGATTTTCAAGCAGTAAGGAGGTGAATATGTTTTTCTGAGTAGCAGGGAAATGTAACTCACTCAAGGCATAAAACATATGAGTAAAAATGGAGTTTGATACAATGTAATCAAAGTATGATCAAATCACATAATAATTGAATCAATGATTTGTAATTGCTGATAGATTATTCTACATTTCGCACTTGTCTGTCAAATCACTTTTAATTTGACTGATCAATAGACAGTGTCTGACCTCTTCTCTCCAGCTTTGAAGGCAAATGCAAGATCGTGCAAGATTTGTTCAGCTCACCACTTTTCATCTTCTGCGATATGTACAGTGGAGTCCAAATAATTCGAACTCTCTTAAATCAAATTTCTGCTTAATTCGAATATTCCTGGAAGCTAGATTTTTTTCCCTTCTTTGTCCTTTGTAGAAATAATATTCGTAATTCAAACTAAGTCTGCCCCGCTCCTCATAATTCGAATTCAGGAATTCGAAGTTTTCACAGCACTAACGTGAAAATCCAAAATTTTCTTCTTGAATGGTCTGTGTTGTTTCACCCACCCACTCTGCACCACCCCAGTGTTCCCCGAAACATGCGTTGACATCTCGATTTATCACTAACTCAACAAAGAACAATGCACTATCGATCGATACATAATGTCATCCCACCGCATTGTACATGCAAAGGACAAAGACTGACTAGCAACCAGACACAAAGGCTTAGTATGAAAGCAAACTCCGCCACGGGAGATTGACCACTAACCATCGGTTTCAAAACAACCATGAATGAACAGTATGACCGAACAATGGGTAGGCCTAATAATAGCTCCTTGGGCCAACTACACCTGACACTAGTGACGAGATGATTGGTTTCAGTACATGTAATACATGTGCTCCCTCTTTCTCAACCCATTGTTGTTGTCTTCAGCTAGATCTACCTCGAGGCTAGTGAAACACACCAATGACCGTCAATTCTCATTGAAATGATGCAATCGTACCGACCAACAAGCTAGATCTACATTGTAATTTGTAGATCTACATTTTGCGTTCTTTAGATCTAATTCAGATCCCTTTAAATATCGTCCGAACCCTTGAAGAGAAAATATTTCCCTCACTATAGAAAAAATAAAATTGTTGACCAGAAACACAAACAATCTAAAAGACTTAGATCGAGCTAAAATTAAGAGCAAGCCTATAGTTTAATAGTTTTAACATCAAGGGAAGTAACTATGTAATAGTTATAGTTATTTCCCTTGACCGTAAGGTAATTCGAACTTGCTTAATTCGAAGTCAATTCTTTTTCCCTTCCACTTCGAATTAAGAGGATTCTACTGTACTTTCCTTACATGAAAGACCAATGCTTGAGTACAGATCCTAATCTTCTTTCAACAAATTACATGTACATCAATATCTCCATGTGAGGCAAGCAAGTTTGAACAGCTGTAAAGTCAAAAGCTGAAGGATCTATCATCAGGTTTTCTCCATTTTGGACTGTGCATCATCAGTTCCAAATTTGTATGATATAGCCAACTAAAGTTGGTCTCAATGACATGTACACTCTAAAACGAAATTTGCCCGGAATTGCTATTTTGTTATATCGGAAGAGGCTACATTGAAACAGGTAACACATGGAACAGTTGGACTGATGGTAGAGATTCATTGTCATAAGAAATAATAATAAGAGAATGCCTGCAAGTGGAAGTGTGTATAGTGTATGACTGAAAAGACAAAGGCCAGTACATCATGGTTGTGTGGCTTATAAATAACGACAAAATCGTAATAGCCTCATACATGCATGTAATAGGCAACACCCTCTCACAGTACTCATACTCGATTGGGGCACAAGCAACAGATAAGGTGTGAAATGGGGGACGGTAGATGCATGATTTTAAATTACAGTATATGCTTGTGCCTCAGGTCTTACCTTTTTCAGGTACCAGTACTTGATGCGCTCACGGACGATTTCTTTGTCAGAGCTTGTGTCAAACTGCTGGGCAATACAGCACATTGCAGGATTCAGTACTTGACGTACTCACGGACGATTTTTTTGTCGGAAGAAACTGGTCCGGTACCTGAGCTTGGTCTTGGTTACTCTTCATATGAAAACAAAATGTGACCGGGGAAACAAAAACCGCTCATTATAAGGATAGTTTTCATATCAGCCGATTGTTTAATTTCATATTAAGCATGACAAATTACATTGCAAAAAAACGTTCCCTAAAGACTCTTTCTTAATAGCGCAAGTTTTGTTTTAAGCATTTTCTCAATAACCATTTTAGAGTGTATGTATTGTTGTGTCAGGAATAGTTTATTTTATCCTCAAAGATGACAGTGAAATTAAAGTTAATCATTTCAGTTTTATCTATGATACCCCTTTGTTTCACTCTCTGAATGCTTAAGAAACACACATGCTCATTTTCCTATCTTGATGTTGATGTAGACCTTTGTTTAATCATTCAATATTTGTCTTTGATTTTTGTTGACTAAAAATTGAATCATTTTCTTTAAACAGAGCCTTCTCTTGCTCATCACTGTGATACTTAATAACCAAAAAAGTACAATATGCAAACCAATAAAACATTCACTAGTGACAAAACTTTATGGTCTGTCCAACTTCTCAACTTCTTCCTTTGTTGTACCCATTTCATAAATATATTTACACCTCATGGTGATGGACAAAATTTTGTACTGCAATATTTTCACTGTAAAAAAAAAAAAGTTTCAGTTTAACAAGATTGTGTAATCTTTGTTGATGTAATCAAATATTTGAAGGATGTATGTACGTTGTTTCTTTGCTAAGTAAGGTCCTGAATTTTACTTTCATTCTACAATAAAGCAGGAGTAGTAGTAGCACAATGTGTTGATATGATTAATCAATGGGAATCACATGTAATTGTTTTTTCCTTTTTTTTTTTTTTTGGAAAGAGGATTTTTGTAGTAAGAAAAACTTACCAAAAATTTAATTTTTGAGACAAATGCATTTAAATGGGATTTTTGGTTACTGAGTTTGATTTTGCATTTTGTTTTGTGGTTACCATTTTAAGGTCATGAAAATATCTATTAATGATGAAATAGAACCGTGAATAATGACCTTTTGTCCCTGTTGCTCACATTTTATGTCAGGGATAATGTCCATTAGAATAAGTCAACCAATATTCCACGTTTTGTATGGTGTCTTGGATACTCCACTACATGTGAGGAAAAAAAAAAAACAGATTCCCTTGATTTCTTGGGAATGTAAAAATTTTGAGTTCAACCATTCTGTTTTTGTTGCCTGTAAACAATGTAAATATATTAATGCATGTAATGGTTTATCAGTATGTACAGACTGTTAAATATGCCTGAATTTAACAATGGAGGGAAAACATTTTTTTAAAATTATTCTACAGATTGTGTTGATTTTATGTGCTGATGTAAAAACTTTATTTACTGCATTGTTATTTATATGCAAGAGTTTTTTAATGAAGATGAGTTATATGTGCCTTGCCTGTCTTGATATTCCAACTGTTCTGCCTTTTTTTAAAAAGCCAGCTCGTGACTAGATTTATGGAAAACACTGTCTGTGACTCTATTTTCTTTATATTCCAATATATAATTTCTGCTCAATAAGTCTTCGTCTGAGAATTTTTGCCATCCATAGCATGCTGTATAGTGATTTATTGTTGGATGATTGAAACGAATAGGACTATACTGCATTTTTACTATAATGTTTTTACAATTTTATTGCATGTGTTCTTGAGTATTTTCAACACCTTGATGGAAATGATCTCAGAAGCAATACATTTTTATAATAAAGCCAACAGTTTTGCAGTCCTCTTTTAATTTTACGTCCATGGTTTAGCAGATGATATACAGTGTAATTACAAGGTGATTATACAGGGATACTTTATGGAATTATTCACATGTTCTGACAGTTCTCTTGCTGTGATCGTGTGCTGAAAACAGTTAAAGAAGCCATCATGTGAGGGTGTCTATATAAGTGAGTCAACCACAAGCAAAAAAAAAAAAACTAGCACGATGTAAAATCTGGCCTGTTATGTCATGGTACGAGAAACAACATCATAATATTGGCGCAGCACTCTTTTATAGATAACCAACACACTTCGTAATACATGTAACATGACATGTAATACATTTACGCATATACCTGTACTGTAGGCTCTGCCAGGATGCTTGATTATCGATCGATTGCTCAGCAGCACTGGCCCTGGTACGTCATTTACCCCACCTCCCCCGCTCTCACTGAATACATGGCCAACTTATGCCGCACGCAGGGCACACTCATTAATTGTCTGATCCTTTTCACGTCATCTGCGGTGCTGTCTTCTTTGTCTTCAAACCGCCCGCATCCGCATTGGTGGAACTGGAAACCACGTGGAGATGATAATAGCTGATTTTTACCTTTGTGGCGGCACTGACCAGGTTCGATTTAAAAAAAACTCGTAATAACTTCTAGTTATGCAAGAGGCATTTAATAGGTGCAAAGAGAAAAAAAATCTATTGTTTCATTTTTATTCAATTTATCAGAAATTCATTTAATCCGAGTTTGGTTTGAATGAACTCGATTGTATTTCATGAAAGATAAACTTCAGCTTATGTTTTGTCTACATATGCACCTTGTTGGTGCTCTATACCAAGAAACACTTTGTGGTAAAGCTGTGTCTGTAAAATGCCCATTCTTTAGTTAATATGTTTATGCATTTATTATTGTTGGAATGTCACCATTTCTTGTTTTATATACTGGTAAGCCAAATCATAGAAGACTGACAGTTTATTAATAGTTGAACTCTGACATTAAGAAATGGAAGGGATCAGGACTTTTATTTCTTAATATCAGAATTTCTTAATATCCAACAGAGACCATAAAATGGGGGGGGGGGGGGAGGAGGGGGGAGAGACACCCAATAACTCATCATTACTATTCATTATTTCCCCTGATAAGCATCCCCTTACAAAGCCTGTGCATGCGTTTTTCAATTGGTGCACAGAAAAATGTCTAACAATAACAAATTTTAACAATGAAATATTGAAAATGGTAAGCTATTGAACGATATGTTTTACTTTGCACTGAAAGTTAGAGTAACATGCTGCAGTGTGTAGGTCAAGCAATAAACGCGGTTTAATTGATGACCACCCTCGGACCATTGTCTGCATGTGTTAGCTCTACAATATCGCAGAACATTCCTTGACACGGTAATGATTACTCCTCGTGCCACAACTGGGCATGTTCTGCCCAAACCGCTTTACTTCCACCTGCATGGACAAAGAAACACCGTCCCCACCCCAGGTTTTTTTTTACATGGGCCTAGCCTATTGCGTGAGTATCATGCAAACGTTGTCTCGCCTTTAACTATCCGTGTGTAATCAGAGCTGGCGGGCATTGCTAGGAATAGGAGTGATTGAACAAACAAAAAACTGGTCGCATTCAGTTTAGCCATCTTTGGCACGCTCCCACGTGGTTTCACTCGTCACTTCCTCAGAAAATTATTTCTTTATAAGCAAGATCGGGAGGATTGGCATTTCGCAAATTCCGAGATTTTAGCAGAAGAAAGAACAAAGAAATAAAACGGGACTGTATATTCTTTTCTTTATTACCGAAATTTTGCAACATCCAATTTTGTTCCAAGTTCCACTGTATAAGAGTGACATTAATGATTGTAACAGGATCTTGATATCATTATTAAGATGAGTTGGCAAACATTTCCAGGCCAGTTTTTCACACACAAAAAAAAAGTAAAAAATTATGTCAAGTCAATCATATAATGACCTAGGGGAATGAAAGTCTATCATATAATGACCTAGGAGAAAGAGAGAATTGTAAGTACATTCTGATGTTATTGTAATCTGTCTTACAAGGAATCATATAAAATATATTTCTCTCATGCAAACACTACATGAACTACTGTATTTAGAGGACCATATACATGTACACGCTATGGAAATAAAATAAGATCTATCAAATGTTCATATTTGTGATAAAACATTTCTGTCATTGTCGGCTTCACAATTCCATTTAAATATTATGTGAAAACAGAATCTTTTTTTAAAACTTTTTCTTTGTTTTATTTTTGCTGCAATTTAATTACAGTAATTTATAGAAACATCATAGCTCTTTTCTGACTTTAATTTTCCCCAAGTGAATTTTCTGTACTTTTTTCTTTTGGACCAGTGTGCTTCTTTTTTTTTCAGGGCAGGACACATGCATTTGGGGACTGCATTGAGCTGCATTATTCTTGCTCAATATTTCCTACTTGCTCAACTTCTAAGTGTTATGTTCAATTTTTATCCTTTCTTGCTTGTTAAAGGTGGCAGTTATTGTTCAATTATATCTCTCTCTGTATAAGTACGTATATAAGAAAGTACTACTAATACAGTATTTATACCCAAGACTATATATTTCACTATTCAAAGCATATTTGATGTGAACCATATACACGTTTTGCTGTGATAAGAAAACTTCTATGTTCATAAGTGCAATTTTTTATCAATTACATGAAAAAAGGTATGTATTTTGAGCTGGCTGTTGGTTTTACTGTTCCTGATATCACCAAGTCACTACTTCATATCTAAAGAAGAAAATTATCTCAAACCACATTTTTTTTAAAGAGTACTCATTTACTTTTGAGTAACTTTTTTGTTATACACATGTATATGTTAATGTCATGTCATTTACATTTTTGACAATCAGTAAGCAAAAAATTTGCGTAATCACGTTTCAATCTATATTTTTTGACACATTAAATTTCACATATATTTATCTTGCCTGAAATCTAGAGTTTACTCCACAATTTTTTTTCTCTTATTGTCTTATGAAATATAATGTATTTCATGAATACTCATATATTTTCTATTTAGGAAGTTGGTAATGAGTTAAATTTGTTTAATCAACACATTGGACATTTCACCCCAAACTTTTAATTAATCATATTAATGCTGCAGAATTTGTTATGATAATCAGATTGTTTTAACTAAAGTTTAAACTGAATTTTCGTTCTCATTTTTTCATATTCTAGTTTCTAATTAAAATAACGGAGATCGGCTCTAAATGATCACGACAGTTTTTTTTTTTGTTGTTCCAGTAATTTCTTTTTTTTTTTAAGCTCTACAGTTCAGTTCTTTTGTTTGGTTTTATTTGACACTACCATGCATAAAAAAGAAATTTCATGTTTATTTATATCTATCCCCTAGAATACCAAAGATACAAAGCAGTGTTGTGTATTAAAACATTCATATTTATTTTCTGAGTTACTGTTTGATGTTTTAAACTTTAACACATTGTATTTTCAAGAGGAAAAGAGTAGATTTAAGTATATTGATCATCAAGTAATTAATACCTGAGATTAATTATATATTTTATGCATGTTTACTTTGCCAGATTTCACACTCCTTAAAAGGGGGCCAAATAAAGAACTTAGGCTGCAGGGCCATGTGCATTTGTGTGTGCTGGAAGCAATATTTCATAATACTATTTCTCACTGACTTATCAGACTTACAAGCTCTCCATATTTTAAAATTTGTTTCCTCCCATTTCTCTTTCTGCACTCAACAAAGAGCTATATTCCTGAAAATTTCAGTGTTTAAAAAAAAAAAAAAAGTGCAGCACAGGGAGTACATTAAATCACAAATCTCTATCCATTTCATGCCTTTATTCTGACAGCCAGTCCAAACACTCAGCCAGTATCTCACATGACATATGCTTCATAAAGTCTTTACAACAAAGAGTCCCTAATCTTACTGAAGATGAAAGTTTAATGAACTTTTTTTTTAGGTGTCTTTCATTTTTTTTAAAGAAAGGTTACAATATATAATTTTCCAATATACATATATACTTTTTAATACTTTTTAAACAGAACAACAAATCTAACTCTTTCAATTTAGAGCTTCAAAATCTGCATCATCAAATTATTACGCAATATATTATATCTTAAACAGTTAGCAAATCTGTCAACTCTGAATATCTCAAATCTCCACTTCCTCAACACAGTCATCTTTATAATTTCATTGAGCATCCTCATGATTAACTGTCATCCATAGGCATGCTGGTCCATATCTGAAATATGACCTACAGAATTCTCACCCACATTCATACATATATTCATTTGCAACATACAATACACAGTTATCACACTAAACTACATCAAAAAGACACAAGAATTTGCAAAGTACAATAAAATTACTAAATCACTGATTTATCATTATACAAGAATGCATGTTTCAAGATATGAACTGTCTTTCATGCTGACATACATGCAACTAACCTAAGACAGACAAATAGCAGATTTTTGCACATTTTCTGCCTATAAATAGTGTCTATTTTGAAACTTTAAAAAAAAAAAAAAAAAATATATACTAAATTTTCTCCTACATCACTGAATCTACATCACACATAATGATTGTAAATTTTGAAATAATTCACTACTGAAGACAATCACATTTCCATCTCAGTTCTTAACACAGTAATATGTGAGGGTGACCGTTACAGATTTACAAAACTCAATAAATCATATAGGAGTGCAAAATATTATTTTCTTTCTGATTAATATTCTCATAGCTCAAGACCCGTATTTAGTCATGCATGATACATAGAGTTTTAAGAAGTCAGGACAAAATCATATAAAAGTACAGTCCAGTCCGCTTAAATCGAATTTGCCGGGACCAACCTAATATGTTCGATTAAAGAGAGTTCATCTTCGTTTTTAAAAGGGGGGGGAAGAGAAATTCTCAAATGACTAATGAGACACTATTTTTTTATTCCAGGATTATTTCCCTTTATAAAGAAATCGCGCTATGGCTCCCGAACTTTGTGTTTATCTTAAATTCAAGCCCTCTGTATAATTCGATTGCTAGCCCTAACAAGGGCTGTGTTGAAAACAAAAGTAATGTAAAGAAAAGTTAGAGCCGTGAAAAGAACTGTTGATGAGTAGGTTTTAGCCCTGAAAAGGACTGTTAATGCCTAATGTTAATGCCCTGTCCTAAACAGGGCAGCTGAGTAAGTTTTACCCCCGAAATAGTTTTAACTCTGAAAACAGTTAAAGGAAGCCATCACATAAGTGGGTCAACCGCAAGCGAAAATAAAAAGCACGATGTAAAATCTGGCCCATCCCGTCTCAGTATGAGAACCAAAATCATAACACGGGCACAGCGCTCTATTTGTAGCGTAACCTACACGTCGTAATACATTAGATCTAACACGTGTACTAGTACATTTACGCATATACCTGTACTATAGGTTCTGCTAGGATGCTTGACTGTCGATCGATTGTCGGCAGTGCTGGCCCTGATACACTGGTTATCCCCCCCGTGAACACATGGCCTACTTACGCTGCGCGCGAGGTACAATACAACCCCTCTCACCCCATCCGCGGCGCTGTCTCCTTTGTTTTCAAACTGCCGGCATCTGCGTTGGTGGAAACCACGTGGAGATGACAACAGCCAATTTTTACCTTTGTGGCGGCGCTGACCAGTTCGATTTAAAGGAGACACACGGCGATGGCTTCGGTTTATGCGAAAGGCATTTAATAGGTGCAAAAAGGAAAAAAAATCTATTGTTTCGTTTTTATTCGATTTATCAGAAATTCGTTTTATCAGAGTTTTGTTTGCATGGACTCGACTGTACTTAGTTTTCTGGCTACTGCACCAATGGCTGCCATTTCAGTATATGCAATAAGACATCTTACCAGAGAATATTTTGAATTGCAGAAAGGAATATTGGACATGGGAGAAAGTTCAAAAAATAAATAAATAATGACGTTTTAAAAAATTAAAAAATCAAAGTGCTTATGACATATAGAGCTACTAAGTTCTGATAACTGTAGGGGCTAGAGATAACCACCTGCAGAAGGTTGAAAAGTGTAATTTATACCATCATACTGTTGGAGGGAGGAGGGAAGGGGAACAAAAATTTAAAAAGCAGACAAAGTTAAGAGATATATTGACAACTATAGGATATGTACATTTGATTGTATGTGATTTGCCACCTTGCTCAAAAATTTCTACAAATATTTTTTATCCCTTGTCAAAAAATTTCACATTTTATAGAAAGATATGTATACATGTACATGTAGTCATTATACAAACAAACTGATAAGTATGTAAGTCGCAAAACTCTCATTCACTTTCTTTCTTTTCAGCTGATGTCACCTGTCACAAGGCTAAAACTACATGTATATGTATAGTGTAAGAAAAAGCACAGGCTTTTCTGGCCAAAACATGTCAAACTTTTATTTTTATTTAAACATATGCTTTTACATATAGCCATCATGAAAACAACCTGATAAGTACATACAGTATTATTCACTCTCTTTAACATTGGAGAAATATTTGATTCAGCTGATAACATTTTTACAGATATTGCTAAAATCCATGAATAAGTGGAAAACGGGTATTTAAATACAATGCAATTGGATCATTATTAAATTCAGTATAATACCAGTTACACATAATATTGCTTAATTTCCACTTTGCACAGGAACTAAAATTTTAATCAGAGATGCATTGAGAGATAACAAAATGTGAGTTGAAATTATCAGCACGTACTTAAAGAGCAATGTATAAATCCAAATAATGCTTGCAATAGTGAGCACCATGGAGTCATTCTTTCCTCAAACCACAAAACAAACAAAATTTCACAAAATGATTGCCTAAAATAATGTGTCAATGAAGCTCCCTGAGAGTTCTTATCCATGTGATTTGATATTTATGACTTATGGCATTGTGCTATTTATTTAATTATTTATTAGGGAATGCTCTGTTGTGCGACAAAGCAAACAGTTTATTGTAGTGACTGAAATGCTTATTGCCAACTATGTTGGTGTCATATTAGAACAGCGATGTGTCCTTGTCAACAATCAATTTCATCTTGTTGTATCAGATAACTGGTCATGCAAACAGGGCCAAAACCATGAATTTCTGCCCTACTACTGTCCATAGATCTTCTTTGTGCACAGTGACATCAAATCTCCTGGCCATGCCAATATGACTTTGTCCATATGATTTACAAATGAATAGACTGAAATGAAAGTTCATACAGGTATGTCCCATTTCTCCTATAAATTTTATGAACAGTGTGCACTGACTGGAAAGATGTATTCATCTTTCAGACTTTATACCTAACCCTAAGAAACAAACCTAAAACAAATCCTCTTTGGTTTTTGTTGTTGTTGTTGTTACACATTTGTCACAATACAAACAAGGGCATCAATTCTCTCTCAAAATTGCAACATACAACCAAAATTCATGATATACAAATTTTAAAACAGCATCAAAACATACTCTAGCAATTTAGCCACATTTGAACATAAAGAAGTCCCACTGCAATACAAATTTCAGAAGCACATTGTCACACTCATTCCACAACTGCCCAAGTCATATTTTTTTGGCCATTTGAGTTGTGTAGTTCACTAAATCATTTCTTGAGAACACTAATAACAATTTGATTTCCTCAGCTTTCTCTTGCAGTTTTCCTTTAAAAATTTAACAAGCTTGTAAATGGAAATCAAAGTGACACCTTCTGACTCAATGAAGTTTAACTGTCTGAGAAATTTGGTTCACACACTATGCATGTTTGTTTATGCCAAACATAGCTAGCAATTTTTGTCAAAAGTCAATATTTTGATGTCTTCATAGTGCCTTAAAATTGCAATGACATGAGGTTGGAATGCCCAAGATCAGAAAGGTAGCCACAGAAGCTGCTAGACATTTTTATTGTCAGCAGTTTACACAATGTTAGGTTGTCAAATAGTCAATATAGGACATTTTGGGCACCACTGATGATATCTCGACAACTTTACGCCATCTATAGGAATGAATCAGCAAGTCTGGGCAAAGAAAGCATCACTGATAACCCCAGAATCTCTCTATCACATGCCACAACACCTGCATGAGATGATAACTAGACAGAAATGATACATTTGCACCACAACATCCTTTATATTTAGCAGCAAGGACAGTGGCCAGATTCCTGTATATTACTTGTCCCAAAGTAGAATGAGGGATTGCCAATGTCATCTGATGGCAGTGTTGAAATGTCTTTGTTGAACACAGGAAAGTTTACTTTTTGGCTTTTATCCATGGGAAAACTCACTCGTGTCTTTGTGACACAGTATGATGTATGGGGCAGATTTTCCTATGACCAGTGCGCTCCCCTTCATTAGAGTAAATGTCACCTCAACCAGAGGACTACATCAGAAAGGATGTTTGTTATCGCAGAGGTCTACAGTATTCCTTCATTTATCACTGGTTTACTTTTCACAGCTTCACTCTATCACGTTTTTTTTGTTTACGATACATATATATGTGTTTCTGTATAGCGGGGTGTGTCATTATAAATAAAATATTTTAATTTCCATTATTTTCCCCATGCAAGATTGTACATGACATGCTACATGTATTTGCTAATTATTTACATATGATAAAGATTTATAATTTTCTCCCTGTAACAAATATACCTGTCGTTTTGGATTATAGTATTATTATAATCTTAATTTTTACCAGGAGCTGACAGTCATCCGTGGCCGAATGGATAAGTGACCATACTGATATTCTGATGAACCTGGGTTCAAATCTCATTTTTTTCTTAAGTAATGAAAATTTAATGTGTGTGTATTTGATATAGTTCTTGTATTTATAAAAAATGTACAATTTTGAGGGATTAATTGAAGGAGATGCTTTTGTTAGAGATACATCTTGCGTACATCATCCACTGAGACTGACGGGTTCATCTCCACCAACTCCAACGCGTCCACATCTGTAGATCTGTATACTTTCTTTTCTGTTCCTTGTAATGTGTGTGTGTTTGTGTCTTCTTGACAGAACGTTTGTATTTTTCAGTCTTTTTGAGGGTGTAGTTGAAGGAGATGCACTGTCATGTAGAATAGAGTGATCTGAATCTAGATCTAGACCTCATTCAGTGTTTCAAACATTAAAATAAAAAAAAAGGATTGTCAAGCTCGATGATAAAACTAGATCATCATTTACTAATTAGCATATTTTTAGCTAAAAGTGTTTAAAGCTGCACACACATGCCTCCCACCCCCTCCCAAAGGAACATGATGCGGACATAGAACTTCACGGCTACATGATAATGATACATGTAATGACACGGACTGAATAAGTCCAGCTAGACTTCGAGACTATTTGGGCTCAAGTCCAGCTAGCCATGACCAAAAACAAAATAAATATAGCCCTACTTTGCGGATTTTCACTTATCGCAGGCAATCCTGGAACCTAACACCCATGATAAACGAGGGAATACTGTACAGCAATTAAGTACTGAGACATAGTATTGTGCCATATTTCAATCATCGAAATCTGTTGATCTTTCAGTTTGTTAATGCAGGGCCTTGCTCAGTCAATATATCCAGCACATCTTTTCTTTCCACTAATAGGCTGACATGCATACTCATCTTATATGAAACAGATTGAGAATACATGACATGACTGTAACCAAAGACCCTTAACAATGTGAAATAATTTGAAACTTGTAGTTATTGGCAGAGGAATGCCATGACTCACAGAATTTTTTTTCATACACCCTATAAAAAATGAGATGCTGTGGCTGATGCTCATGCTGGTTATATTCCACACTGATGACAACTATATCTTCATTCTAATCTCATGAGTGTTATCTTTGTTATCAGGTCCCAGGGGAAATAATTCCATGCCATCAGATTTGAAAGACAGCAAATTCAGTTCAACATCAACAGCAAAAAATGCATGAAGAAAGTGGAGCTCTGAGGTTTATTTTTAAACCCAGAAGTTATCTTATTCTTTGAGTTAAGCTCATATGAAATGATGTGTTTCAAATAACTACGAATATGTTATGTACATACTAGTAGAGAACCCATGACCTTCGTGAGAGATTTTCTAAATAAAGGCCAGACTCAAATTGTATGAAAAGTGTGCGCACCTCGATGTTGGTATTTTGGATGATTAAACTGAACGTTACTCAAAGAAAAAGTGTTTGATGTTTCGAATATGTAATTCCATCGAATGTACAATTCAGATCACTCTCATGGGTTTACTATTCCGTTGTTATTGCCTTTTTAGAATAACATCGAAAAAAAAAGTTTTCCCCGGTTTATGTGAATAGAAACACAGATAAAGCTCTGTAATGATTTAGTGTGCCAAATTTTAGATGAATGTGTTCAGCAGTTTTTGAGTCCATAAACATTTCATGGGTTTTGTTGTCGATTTATAGTACAGAAGATGATTCCTAGTGCGTGTTGCATTTAGAAAATTGATGCCATCACCACAATAAAGCTTAAAAATAGTTAAGATGCAATGCTTCTTCAAGACTATCTTATCTTAGATAAGTTGAGCAACAAAAGATTTCCATAATTATATATTTCTCATGGATTTTTAGATTTTTTTCCCCTATTATATGTACATGTATGTACATGTATTTCACAACAAGTCTTTCACATTCATTATTGAGAAATACAAATAAAATCAAACATGTATATGCATTTTCAAAAGTGTCTCCAAAATGATTTTCATTTTCATAATAGCCAGTGTTCTGTTCATTTTTCATCATTCATTCAAATGTAATACAGTTAACTGTCTAGAGTGCAAGAAGCATGAAAAGCAAAGACATTCTGAGTAACTACACAGGCCGCACAGGGGCTTCCTTATTTTCTCACTTTTTCAGTGCAACAAACTAGTGAGCCATTCATCGATAATTTATTAAGAACTATAATTCTGCCTGCAGTAATGTCTCCAATAACACCTTATCAAAATTACAGAAAAAGAAAAAAATTCTTTAAACAAAGATTTGTCTTTTATTGTACCATATAATATGTTTTCAATTATAACAGACATGCTTTTTTTTTTTTTCAATAATTCGTATTTATTTAATGCTAACAATAACAAATTCTGGTATAAAAATAAAAAAAAATTGATTAATACATTATAATAAGGCTAATAAAATCATGAGCCTTTACGAACACAGTCAAAAATTTTTTTTTTAATTCATTAATTTAACAGACATCCTGTTATGCATCCATGCAACAATTTTCCTTCAAATAATCTGCAGGTAACAACGTAGTTTCACGTGCACAAACATTTATGTCTGGATAACACAATCTTTAGGCAGCCTGAACAGAGAACAGAGAAATAGGTTGTATATGTTGACCAGAACATGAAATTTCTCAAAGCTTTGAAACCAGTGAGCACCATACAGAATGCAATTTTCAAATCCTAACAAAGTACATTGTACATGACTGAGTTTCACAAATTTAAGTCATCTGTAAACATCACAAACCGAAAATGTTTGTGCTGCCGAATTTTTACCTGTACCAGATAAGAGATCTCAAAATCAAATTTATTTCTCTATATTTCAAGACCAAAGAAATCTTATCTGGATGACAATCGTCACAACCATGTTCCAACAAAATTCCATTTCAAGGAAGATGACTTCAGTGACTAGGTGACGTGGTCTCTCCAAACTACAAATAAGTTGCTACATGAATGAGTGTTTTAAACATAAGTGATATTCCTGCCATAGTTTCCAAAAGAATTAGGACAAATGATTTGTACATGATGAGATATAAACAATGGAAAAAAAGAGAACTAAAGAAAATCTTGAATAATCAAGAGCAGAATGGACAAGAGATCAAATGTATAATACATTATAGACAGAGTTACATGTATAAATGCCTCTTTAGCTTTTGCAATAATAAACACTGAAGAGCTGATCCTAACAAAACCAAGACCTATAATAGTATAAAACTGGGCACTGGCTTACTAAATTTCAACACATAGTCTCAGATAGTTTAGGGTCACTGGAAAATGGCTTACAAACCATAGAAAATATTTAACTATAGCGATTAAAAAAATGGGGAACAAATTTTCAAACAACTTCTAAATTATGCTGTGAGCAACTATTCCATACTTTCCTCGAAACAATCAAAATAAGTCACATTAGCATCAAACAACAGTTACCCTTGAACAGATTTTATTAGATCTGTCTAGTCTTTTTCTTTTTATGTTCATGCATTCTACCAGTGTCATGCTTTCTTCAAAACGTGAAATGTTGCAAAATACATGTATATGCACACTTCTTGGGGCTCAATTTATTCAAAGGAAAAGAGTTAACTATTTCATAAAGTTCTTTGCTGGTAATGAACAAGGACTGAATATCAATCCCTTCAGGTCAAAAAGCAACTTGTTCACAGTATTTCAATTAGTTCTTTCCAAACTGTTCTTTTCTAGTATAATCAAGAATCACGTATGAGGTCTCTCAAAAATAACTTTCCCTAACTTGTAAAATCTTGAAGTAATAAACTAAATGCCTGAAACTTCACACAAATGAACACCAACATATACAATAATTGCCGTGAAAAACCTTGTGGCACTGCCTTGAATGGAATCAAAGTTACAGGGGTTTGTTTACACCATTTTTCATGATTTTAACCAACAAATTGGACGCCAACATTTTAAGAAAATTGCTCTTCAGATATGACATCAGAACAATAATAAAATTTTCAATTCTTTTGGAAAAAAAGCCACCAGAAATTCATCAAGATCTATTAGCTACTTTCTGAGATCAACTGTTCACACCATAAGATCATGGGCAAGAGAGATTCATCAGGGGGGAATCAGTCTTAAGGAAGGATCATGACTTAGAAGGTTTTGGACTGCATGTAGAGATGCAAATATTGTAAAGACAGCCACTGATGAGGACAAAAGGAAAACATGCAGGAAGATATCAGATGAAGTTCCTATTTTTTTCTGCTTCGGTTCATAGAATTTTGACTGTTTAACTTGACAAAAAGAAAATGTTCTCTAAATCGTGTCCCATTTGCCAAATCAAAATGAAAAGGAACAAGTAACGTGCTTGAAGTTTTCTCGTATATAACTGGGGAATACTGAATCACCCCTGATATTTTCCTGATTTGGCTCCCTGTGACTCACTTTTTCCCTAAACTGAAAGAATACCTTCGGGGACAGTGGTTTCAGACAGGGGAACACATTATTTTGGCCACAAAGCTGCTCTCTCAGAAAGCTGGTTGCATTGGTGGCAGAAGTGCTTGAACAATGGTTGTGACTATGTTGGATAGCTAATATATGACAGGTACATTGTTCCAAATGTGGTGACATCATCTCAAATGGTTTTTGAAATGTAGGGTAGGAAAAATTATTTTTGAGACAGACCTCGAATTGTGAATTCAGCACAGTATGGATTTATTTCATGAGCAGTTTTTGTCATCCAGATGTCAGACGCAAGTAGACTGTATCGCCCCTGAAATTCTTAAAATGTGTAACTCCCCAGAGACAAATTTTACAGGAGACAAAAAAATTCATAAATAATATTTTTTTGTGTCTCCTGAAAAATTTGTCACTGTTGATTTACGTGTATAGAGAATTTCAGGGACGATATACTATACTGAAATTGAATGCGCACCACAGCAAGTTTTGAACAACACCTGAAAATACCATGATGTTGTGTCTAGGTAAAACAAGTGGTAAAGTTTTTAATGTACAAACAATACACATGTAGCTGAAAAATATCTGCAAGCTACAGAATAAGTGCAAGACATTGACATGAATTCTTTTAATGCCCATATTGTGGTAAATGCTACAGGAGTGAAACTTACAATTCCTCACAACACAACAAACACGAATGATGATTTCTTCTAAAACCTCCAAGGCAATAGTACAAAGGGGGACAGTGGATTCTTTCCTTTTGGCACTGTATCACTAGAACAGTCAGTCATGGACCTTTATAACCTTGTGAGCACACACATAAAAATTCAGTGCCAAATTCATAAGGACAATACCAGAGACACAAAATGTCAGTAACAGTATCAAAGAAATATCAGATTAATGTTATGTAAAAACTTGTGAGGAGTGATACACTGCGAGTCAAAAGATAACAAAAATGTAAATACAATATAGTACAGGCAACAAATTCTAGCATAATACAAACGCTCAGAAAACTCTCTTAAAATTAATTTGGAATAATAATATGTGCATTGTCTGCCAATGATAAAAGATGTAACTGTCTTGTAAATGCTGTCATTTAAATATCTGTCACGACTTTGAACTGAAAAAATCTCTGACAGTTCTTCTAATTTTGTCAACAGATATCCCACGCTCTATCAAACCCTTGAAGAAATCCCAGTTCCTGTAGATAGTATCCTGAATCTGTTGACAGATCAAAACAACAAATAATTATGTGACATGGCATTGATTGCGTCGAAACTGATATGGTAAACTGACCAAAAAAAAAAAATTGTTTTCTGTGCTGTACTGCCAAGGACACAAAGATGCAGTCACTGGAGCATTCTTAACTCTATAAGGTGGTGCACAAAAAGAAGGACAAAAATAAAGACTCTTATTTTCAAGAGAAATTACTACAAATATTTCTTTTTCCTTTTGAAGTTGCAGAGCACATCTGATACCAAGATGGACTACTTTGAGCATTTTTAGATGGAAGAGAGGACAGAGAATGTGAAACTGTATTTTACAACAGTCACTGACTTTTGTTCAGAGGCAATTTGACGCGATTACTCTGGGAAGAAAATTTCCCACCACTTGCGGGGTGACTGGTCCAATTGATTCCTGATGTCTTGAACAAGAGCCATCGTCCTCACTGTGAACTTTGGGCCACTATGCTCTTTGGTATTGTTAACCACACTTCCAGTGTTTCTAAACTTTTCCAACAAACCTCTGATGTGGTCAGAAAATTGCATACAACAAAATAGAAACAGTATTATGTGCTATGCTGTTCAAAATTTCATGGAAGAGCATTCCTTCATGGCCATGGCTAGCCGGACTTAAGCCCCTATAGTCTCGAAGTCTAGCAGGACTTATTCAGTCCGTTCATTATCATGTGGCCGTGAAGTTCTATGTCTGTATCATGTCCCTTTGGGAGGGGGTGGGAGCCATGTGCGTGCAGCTTTAAACACTTTTAGCTAAAAATATGCTAATCAGTAAATGATGGTTAAAATTTATCATCAAGCTTGATGATATTTTTTTTTTAACCCGTTGAACCCTACAGCCCGGTATACCAGGCATATTTTCCGGTGTCAAATACCCCACAGCCCGGTAGACCTGGCTAGCACACTTACTCCAGTACTGTGCATCCACTACAGTTTAAAATACAAGTAGATCTAATAGGTCCAGTTGAGGCAAGGACATTTATGACTATGGTGATTACAAATATCTGCACCCATGATCGTGTTTGAGGCTTGTGTTTACAAGAGATATTCAACATGAAACGAGAAATCTGCGTTCTCAGCCCAGGAGGCCAGGGACAGGTGTTTTTCAGGCACTGGTGAATAGGGTTCACAGGGTTAATATTTGAAACACTGAATGAAGTCTAGATCTAGATCCAGATCACTCCATTCTACATGACTGTACATCTTCTTCAACTACACCCTCAAAAAAAAAAAAAAAAAAATCAGACAAAAAAGACAGAAAAATACAAACGTTCTGTCAAGAAGACATAAACACACATGTTACAAGGAACAAGAAAGAAAGTATATCGATCTACAGATGTGAACGTGTTGGGAGTTGGAGATGAACCCTTCACTGTCAGTAGATGACGTACGCAAGTTAGATTTGACAAAAGCATCTCCTTCAATTAATCCCTCAGAATTGTACATATATATAAACACAAGAACTAAGTAAAATACACACACATTAAATTTTTATTACTAAAAAAAACAAAAAACAAAATGGCATGGCTGAGGTTTGAACCTGGGTTCATCAGAATGTCAGTCTGGTCACTTATCCATTCAGCCACGGACAACTGTGAGCACTTGGTAAAAATTAACATCATAATACTATAATCCAAAATGACAGGTGTTGCCAATAAGTCCGGCTAGCCACTTCATTCCTAACTGCAAGGGTCACTATGAAATATAGTCTATCTGGTCATGGTTTGGTCCAAGAAGTTGACAACATTCATTCCACACTGGAAGATGCTATTAGGATGGCTGAATTCTTCTTGCTACTATTTCTGGTGTGTAGAATGTAAATGTAAGGATTGCTAAAACCTATATAATCGTACAGTTAAAGAATGGTGACTTCAGAGATTATCAAGCAAAGAGAAGCTGTCTGAAGGACATCAACATCCCCTATAGGCAGATTTCTGCCATTAGCTTTCATACCCAGTCAAACTTTAGTTGGATTCCCCACATTCTTTGCCAACTAGCAATGTCATAATGTTGATATCGCGCCAACAACAGATACAAGGAGGGCATCCAACAGAAATTTCACTTTTGCTGAAACTGCTGTTACAAAGAAGGAAATCACACTGTGGATCCAAGGAAAAAGTTAAGGACTTGAAGAAATTCCTGAATCACATGCTTTTCCAAGACATATGGTTCTATGCCACTCTATCACCAGTTTTGCAGTTTATGTGCATTTTCTCTGTCAAAGAGCTTGTTGGGGGGGGGGGGGGGGGGGTTCCCTGTCCCCCCCCCCCCCCCCCCTCTCCCCCCCCCCCCCCCCCTCCCCCCCCCCCCCCCCTCCCCCTCCCCTCCCCCCCCCCCTCCATGTCCATCTTCACGAAAGCTATTTGAACTGATAAGATTTAGTGTCATTGTTATACTTTAGACATGGGTATTGGCTCTCCATTTTCAAGTGATTTTTCAAGTCCCCTTTACCAGTATTTTGAAACTCAGATGAACATACAGAGTGATCAGACACTACTGTGTAATAATATGTTTCTATCATGTTTTTCTGTCACTGTCTAGGATATAAATTTAAGTTTTCAGGTCATGGGAAAGGCAGCATAAATAACTCATATGTTTACCTTGCATACATGACACATATTTTGTTTAAAATGTATTTGATGATGATATAAAGCTGCAACTTGTAAGGTATCAAATTCTGTGTGAAATATCAATAAGGGTGCCACTGCTACAAAAATCATATTATTTCTTATTCTGATTTCTGACCTACCACCTTATCATTTTCAGTCTCAAGAAAGCATGACAAATCATTCAGTTCAAGTTGATGTTGTGATTAAGACCTCAAGAAGGTCAAAGATATGGGCATCAACACCTGACTTCATTCAGGAAAGATGCACAGCGCTATGCCCCCCCCCCTTCCTCCACCAGATTACAAAGGTGTGTGTGCCAGGCAGAGGCTGGTAACACAAAGTCTCTTCACTCTCTGGTCTTGTCTTTTGCCACACTGCATGTCACCTAACTGGTAGGGGCCCGATTTCCCAAGGAGATAATTTAAATGATTCAAGTTCCAAATGAAAGTGTGTAGAGCCTTTTATCAGAGGGACCAATCTGGGGAGACAGGCCAGCAAACTGATGTTCAATTGCGGAAAATAGGCCATAAACAAAGTAAAAACAGTAAGTTATTCTGTTATACATCAGGACGGCAATATGGTGGTCGATTTTCTTGAAAAACAAATGAATGCTTTCCAAGCTGGTCAAATTAAAGAGAGAATTGAAGAATGGTGTACACTACAAGTGATCGTCAACTGCTTGCTTTGGTACAAGGTACATGAATAGAATCTGATGTCGAAGGGCCACAGACATACACAAAATGTATAATATACCATTTTTCTGCTGAATAAATTTCAGCTATTGACAGAAAAAAAAAGAATCTCTTTTGGGCTGGAAAGTAACTACTGAGACTTCACATCAGTCACAGAAGGCCTTTCAAATATTTTTGTAAGAAAAAAGCAAGACTGGGACTTTTGGTTCATTCTCAATTTGAAAAAACTGACGCTACAAAAAAGTTCAAAATGGAAACTTTTAAATCAGCGTTAATGTTGCTAACTCCTGGCTATTTTATGGCAAGGATTGATTTAGCCTGCAGAAAAACATCAGAAGTTCCTAAAATTTAAGTGGTGGAACAGAATATTCAAATTCATATGTGATCCCAATGGTTTGGCCCTGGCACACTACGAAACTTATTTACGCCCACCACCATAGCCAAGGTCACATTAGCTCATGGTGTCTTGATCCTCTACAGGTGGGAGGAATGTGCTAAGAATGTGTCAGGCACAGTTGTCCCCTTCACTAGATTGGGTTTTTCAGTGTACCCACACAAGTCAGCTTTCACACCCATTCAGAGTATAGTGTACATGTAATTAGATTTTGAAATCTACTCTGTGGGCTACATATGACAGTTTCATTCTCAGAGGGAAACAGATGAAAGTAGAAAATGCACTATGGCCTTTTTACTGAGTAGCTACACATTATCTGAGAGGTGGCTAAACCTGTGGAGTTCTTGGTTTCATGTTTCCCAACAAAGGGTCCCCTCCACTACCACTGGACTTGAAGGAGAAAAAGCCATGGCACTAAAGATGAACAAGAAAGATTGGGGCAATGAGATGCTTGTATCACAGCAGCCAGAGGTTCAAGCATTATATCGAAGTGCCCTGACTCTGACCTAGTCATTTATAGTGATGCTAGTTTGCAGGCCTGAGGTGCCATATGTGGGTGAGAAAACAGGGGAGTCTTGGTCAGCTCTGGAAAAAGAAGTGGCACATTAATGAACTGGAACTGTTTGCCACATTTTAACATAAAAACCTTTTCTAAAAAGCTCACCTTGTGTCTACAACAGAACTTTTTTAGACAACACTACCTCCATGGCTTACATAAACAAAATTTTAAAGTCAACTGCTCTTGACAATTTGACCAGAGACATTTGGGCCTTGTGTGCACATAGTGCATAAACACATACATGTATTATTTGGCTATTAGCATCTAAAATTCCTGGAAAAGATAATGTGGAGGCTGATAAAGAAAGAAGAACAATAAATATTGATACTGAATACATGTAGATGCTTAAAGCATCATTACTGGGATCTGCTCTCACATTACCGAACTATGATCCTGATACTGACTTGTTAGTCTCCCAAGCTCAATAACCAGTTTACAGCTTATATATATCTTTCAAAGCTGATCCAGGTGCTTTGTCGCTTGTTACAGTGAGCCGGAGAAGGTTCTATATATGTCTTTCAACCTCCTGGTGAAAGTTATCTTGACTGGAGAAGGGGGAAATTTTACGCATTTCAATCTTTCTCACTCCTTTCTAGGGTCATACAGAAAGTGCAGAAGGAATAATTGTGGCGCGTTCTGGCTGACACAGCCCTTTTTCCCCACTGCTGATGTAAATCCTAAAAGAAAAGTCAATACTTCTCTAAGCAAAGAACAAATCTATTGAGTTTACCAAGCGATTCCCAATGAAACACCCTTTGCACAAAAATCAGCTTACTGACAAATACCAAAGTGAAGGCTTTTCTAAGGGGGTAACGTCATTCTCATGTCCTCATGGCCAGATGATACGCAGAAAATGTATCATAGATATTATATAGGCTATTGAAGAATGGAAACGGCATGATGCTGGGCAACAAGTGGATCCAGTTTCACCGGCATTAACTGTTGCCTTTCACTATCTTGCTACATTGGTTACAAAAGGAAAATCTTACTCTGCATTATCAGCGTTGTCTAGTTATATCAATGTCCAGAATGGTTCTAAATCTTTTGGAAATGTATCACAGGTAAGAAGGCTTATGCAAGGCATTTTGAATCAAAGCCCAGCTTTAGTTTAAAAAGCAGAGACCTGGGATATAAATTCATGTACTGTTCTTGCTTTCCTGGAAATTTGGTACCCGCATCATAGCCTTACATTAAAGGAGCTGTCCATGAAATTCATTATTTGTTAGCTATTTTGTCGGGACAAAGATACCAAATACTGCATCAACCTGGTACCAGCTGTATGTCTTTATCTCAAAAGAAATGTACATTTTTCATTTCAAATTTGTTAAAGTATTCTTGAAAAGGTTGTCACAAGAAACCTTTAGAATTTCTAGCCTTTGAGAGCTATCCACAGCTCTGTCTCATAAATATCTTATCTGCATACTTGAAACCTACAGAGGAGTTCAGAAAGACCAATAACATTCAGAGGTTCTTGCCTAGTTTCAAGAAGCCATGGTAGATGGATTAGTCTTAGATTTAGCTGGCATCGACAGAACTTTTTCTGCACAAAGCACTTGCTCCACGAGCACATGAGCAGCTTCTGAGGCAGGTGTTTCACTTAAAATAATAAAGCATTTACTCGTTTCTATGAGAAGAATGTGAATGTATACTTTGGACAACGTCTGTTAGACTCATATCTGATGAAAAAATGACTTATGCTCTAGAATGCTGTATAATAGCAATCTGTCTGACAATTTTCTGTACACTTACTGTTCATGCTTTGTTTCCAACATACAAATAGATGTAGGCTAAATATATTATCATAATTTGACGAACTGTCTATAACTCGTCTTTTTGGACAATTTCTTATGATTTACGAAAATGAGAATTTTAACTTTCTATTGAATTTACACAATTATTTCTTACACGATAGTCACACGCTGGCTCTGAAGTCTCATCTGACCTCGAAGCTCTAATGGCTTGCGAGATAAAATTAAAGAAATATGTGAGCTTACCTACGTAAGTGAAGCTTATTTCTGATTTTGTCAAGTAAGTTATCAGAAGCTAAATGGGAAGATGCCCACTCTTCCCTTCCATTTACATGACTTCTGCCGAGATAACCACCTCAGAGGAGGTTGAAAGGCGTTGAAAAACCAGAACCGATTTACATGTACATTAAGTATGAACAGTTTATGTCCAACTTCAAGTTTAATTGTTAAACGAATGTGGCTATCATGAACTAAAGTATGACCAGTGGCACGAAATGCGGAACTACTCATCTTCCCACTCAGTTCTTGATTACTTACTCAACAAAATCAGAAACAAGCTTCACTAGGTAAGCTCACGTTTCTTTAATTACTATGTTCAATAACAAGCTGTTTGAAAGAGAATTCCAAAATAAAGTATGATGAGTGGGTCTTTAACCAGATTATTCCTTTAACACTTCTTGGTTTAATGTATCACATATTTATAATGGAGTCAGCTTAAGATAAACTCACTTTAAATAAATTTCAGTTAAAATCAACTTTTCACCTGGAACTGATTTTTGCTTCTCTTTATTATTTCTAATCAAAGGCTGTATAATACAAACCTCTTCAACAGAGCCTCTGCTTAAAACAAACTTCTCTTGTCTGTTAATAAGTGTAACCAAAACACAGTTCTCATTAAAACACACCAAAGCCAAGTAAACGCATTGCATGCTGTATTGATAATGTTACAGGCCGTGTGAGCAGAAAGAAAGGGGTGGATATGTGACAGAGGAGTTTAGGTTGGGATGTTCATAGGCCTGAATAGCCTACGCATAAATGATCTATCTCGGACACACAGAATTTTTGCGCGCCACCTATCTCTTCTCAGCTGCAAGCAAGCACAATATAAGCTTGTCTAATCTAATCACTTCACAGCAGGAAAACATATATGTACATCCATGATCAATCCACCACCAACAAAGCTTTCTTCCCTTTTGATCCAATGTTTCAACCATTGACCAATGTTTCACATATGCAGAAAACTTTTGATAAGTGCTCCACGCTGCTGAATGGCTATGACCTAGTGATAAGAGCCTAAACTGGGCATATAATCTCCCTGCTATGTAACAATGACATGTGGCAACACTGAAGATGGGTGTTGGCTGGCTCACACACAGTGGGCGGGACTGAATGCAGCGGAGGGCTAATATAATATTTTAATGGACAGAGTGAGGGAGACTGACTGTACCACTGATACTTAGCAGGAAGGGAAAGAGGAAAAATAAACAGCTTGGAGCTGATGGTCATAGAGACAATTTCTTACAACAGGGAAGGTCTATACATGTTCCTGTAAATGAACGGTTTCATTTGAAAATGATTACGATAAACCTCTCTTAAGATAAACCTATTGGTCCAGTCCCAAAGGGTTTACCTTAAGCAGACTCTACTGTATGTGCTTCATCAAATTTTTGTCCTTCACACATAACAATTTTGGGCAGTAAGAGAAACCTTTCAAATCACATTCAATTGGTGGGGATTATTTGATGGAATTTTTTTTTAAATGCTATAAAAATTATTTTTTTTGCCAAATTTGATACCACAGCAAACTACTACTAAAGTAAAAACAATATGAATCATTGTCACTGTTCTAAACAAGGAAAAAAAAAGGCAGAAGAAAGGAACAAATTTATTTGTTAACTTAATGTTCAATTGTCTTTTCATCGACATACACTTTTTTTGCACTTAGTTGGGCAAAATCTTGAAATTAAGACATTCATTGAAAACACTCAACTAGACTTTGTATATGACACAGAGAAAATTAACTGACAGCTTATTACATTTACATATATAGAACTCTCCTAAGCCACAATACAAAGTAAAAAAACTGAGAACAACAATATCTCTGTTTCATCAGGACATTCATCTATCTACTTTACTATAAAACTGACAGTAAATATTTGATAGGTAGCTTACCGATCTTTTTTTTTTTACCATACTGTGGAGAAAAAATCAACAACCTAGCACTGCAATCAGGAAAAAATATTCTACAAAGATCAACCGATTTTAGAAGGATGTAAACATTTTGCATAAAATGAAACAATGTCATTTTGAGACAAATTTTTGTATGGCAGGAATTTCAATGGTAAAAATGAGTGTCTTGCACCCATAAATTCTTCAGTTTTGAATACTCACATCTTCATGAGATACTGTAGCAGGGGTGATATAACTACCAAATATGCTTCTGAGATGCTCAAATTCAGTTTGGGTTATAGATGTCTCCTGAAAAAGAATCAGATAGCACTGATGATTAATTTGTGAATACTTATGATTCAAAATTTGGAGATGTAAAATACAGTCACACTTCAACTGAATGTAGCAGATATATATTTTGTAAAGGCTTCATCAAGTAAACCACACGAAGTTCATTCCTGGTAATCATATTGATATGTAATTAAAATTTTTTTTTTTTTAAAAATTAGGAAGGTGTACAAAGTAATCTTGAGCTTTCTGTCTTTCATTCTCATTGGATTTTTTTTTTTTTAAAAATTCCTGTGGAGACTATAAATCGCGAGGTCAGTGCTATCTTGTTCTGTCTCCAACATATATTGAAACCACTAGTAAAATGAGCAATAAATCTTTGTCTGAAAGTCACTTTGATTCCTTCCCCTATTTCTTTGTTTGACAGGATAATCTTGTTCGATGTCCAGATAACTGTACATATTTTTAGTGCTTACTTGGTCTAACTCCAAACCACCCAATAACACTAGAGAAAATTCATGTTTGTTCTATCTGCGCTCAGGCCTCATAAATTCAGTGCCATTTTGTTCTATGTAATCAGCCAATTCTATCACGACTTTTTTGTTCTCTGAGCGAAATTCAAAGTGGTAGATGGTGAAGCAGAGAAAGCTCTTGTGATCAAAGTCCGATTTCTATGACTTTGTAAGTATTACATCCTACATGTATATAGTTTGCTTTCCAGTCTTTTTTTTTTATCATTTATACCCTATATACAGTGTAAATATTTCGGACAAAAGATGTAAAGAAGTACTGAAGTAGCGATTTGGATTAGCATCATCAAAGCCTACTTTTAGCATGATCAGTGGAATTAGAATACAATTCCCAAGCACTAAAATATTTCCTACAATTCAGGAGTTATGAGGAAATATTGGATTTGGAACACCTAAGTACTAAAGATTTTTCCCACAGTGTAGGAAATACGATGAAAGTTGGCACTAAAAACTACAAGACTTGAAAGATAAGATTCATTTTATAGATAATAATCTGTCACCTTCATAAGCATGGCAGATTTAGATCTGTTAAGTGAGTACAATGTATTAGATCTGTTAATGGTGTATTATTTCATGATAATAATTGAGGAGTAGCTTTAGATCTCACTCATTTAGTTTTCTTTTTCTTCATCTTAATTATATACTGTCTGTCAGTAGAATAAAATACATGTACATGTAATAACAGTAATACTGATTTAGATTTATATAATAGCTGAGGTATTCAGTATTTTTTCCCCTTTTTTCTTTTATTAAAAAAAGGATGTTTGTGTATTTGACAGTTTTTGTATTTTTATGTTAGATTTTGAAGGATTGTCGAAGGAGATACTTTACCCCTAGATACATCTTGCATACGTCATTAGCTGAAAGTGAAGGATTCATCTCCAACTTCAACGCGTGAACATCTAAACTATAAATCTATAATAAAACCCATAAAAAAAAGGCTTATGGACTCAAAAACTGCCAAATGTATCCATCTGACATTTGACACACAACATTGTTACCCTTACATAAACCTGGAAAAAGCGATTTTAGTTTCACGTTGTTCTAAAATGGCACTAATACATGTAATTGAATAGTAAATTCGTGAGGGTGTTTGGTCCGAATTGTACGTTCAAAAGAATGATGCATTATGTTATTGTTCTTCCTCTTCCACTCGCAGAGCATCAAAAACAACAAACACATTGTCTTTGAGAAACACTCAGTTTAGCCATCCAAAATTCTAACTTCAAAGTACGCACGCTTGCCGCATACACTTTTAAGTCACAGGGCAATATCGATTTGACCTATATTTTTTTTTAAATCTCCCATGAAGACCATGGATTCTTCACTATGTCTATCTATATCTATATTTATCTCTCTATATATAAAATTTCTTTTCTGTTACTTGTATCATGGGTGTGGTTGTGTCTTTTCGACAGAAAATTTATATTTTTCTGTCTTATTTTTTTTTTGAGGGTGTAGTTGACCAAGATGTAGGATGGAGAGATGTATATCGAGATCTCATTCAGTTTTTCAAAAAAGAAACAGATTGCCATGGTTGATGACAGACCTAGACCATAATTTATTGATTACCATATTTTTAGCTAAAAATTTCAAAGCTGCACGCACCCCCCCCCCCAAGGAATACAACGCTGACTCAAAACTTTATGGCTACATGATAATGACACAGACTGAAGTCTAGCTAGATTTCAAGACTACACAGCCATGAATCCAGCTAGCCATGGCTTTCTTTCAATCAATAAATACAGAAGCATACAGGCTTTTTTTTCCCCAGTCAGTTGTAATGTAAAGTCATGCCCTGAAATAGATGACATGAGTGAATTTTCCAACAATACTACTATTGGCAGTAAAGTTGGCATCACAGAGGATCATCTTATATCTATAGCTGCTGTAAGGTATGTTTTACCTTATTCATTTACTGACAATGATAGTGTAAGGCAAAAGAACATTTTATAGCATCTAAAATGTTGATTATATCATGTACAGTATCATGATTTAACACATTCTCTGAAATGTCCACTTGATGATACTCAGCTATGTTTCAAGTATGGTTACCAGTCACCTCTGAATATGTCATACACCATCATTGTATTCCTTTTTTTTTTTTCCAGAACAATTACATTATCCCAGGATGAAGCTCCCAGCAGTGATTCTAGTGCCATTGACACATGTCTCAGCACATTAAAAATGTTTAGATTACCTCTTCTTGTTTATTAAGTTGTTTTGGTTATTAAGTTTATCCAGTCTAATGATCTCAGCTGTTTACTATTTGTTTTTTTTTTTAACAGAACACTCACACATAGATATTATAATTTGACAGAGCATTTTTTTTTTTTTTAAATTTTGTAGGAATGTTTTCTGAATCTCTGGATATAATTTTGTGCTAGTTATTCAAATGTCCACTAAGCTTTGTTTGATTCTTTTTAATTATTGGTTTTTTTTTCTAATTGATTGATAAACAAAAGCTCTGTAAATTTTCATGTGTATGTGTTTTTTTGTCTGTTATTTCTATGACTCCACGGTGTTGTGTGGTTTTTTTTTTTGTCTGTTATTTCTGTAACTTCACAGTGTTCACTTTTGTTCACATTGCTCAATGAACATTAAAAGATTTTGCCATCCAACATTTCACAGTTTAAAAGAGTCTTCTGTTAGGCTTGTTTACCAAAGTCATGTCAAATTTATAATTATTTCAAATTCCTGATGGGAAAAAATAACTAAGCATTATGTATTCTTTTATTAGAAAAAAAATAATCACTAGAAAACAATTACATGTAATAATAACTCACGTGATCACAATTCAGATGCATTTTTCCTATATAAAAATTATCTTGAAGAATGTCATGCTTTTCCAATAAAAACATTATTTTTAATACAATGAAATCATTGCCATGCTGTGTATCATTTATGCAAAACCATATATTTACAATTCCAGTAAAATTACAGTGAATATACAGGACAAACACTATTTTTTTTTTTACATTCACTGGAGTTAGAACAAAATAGCACTGAGCTTAAGTCCCAAGAAAGTTTCAAAAATCCTAACCCCAAAACACATTTTTCAAATTTCTTGATTAACTTTATGATCTATTGAAAAATTTAAAGTGAAAGTAAAGGGACAGATAGTAATAAAGATCGCAAACCGAGAGTCTCATGTCGTTCTCATTTTAAAGGGAAGTACTGCTATGTGGAACTTTGAAGAGGTCATACCTCAAAACCTGAAAAAATGGAGATAGAACAAGATGGCACTGGGCTCGCGAAATGTATGAGCGAATAATGGATTTATATAATTATAATCATATTTGAAGATAATATTTTCAAAGCAATGGCCCTGAAGTTTATTCCTGAGGATTAACTATCCTTTCTAAAAAGATAATCAGGAACAGCCACTGTTTTATGACAACTTGGTTCGAATCAATACCTTCACCAAAGAAGTCTTTAGAAATAAAATGTCAGATAGCTTCCATGTGTACTAAAAAGTGGACAGTATTCTTCTCCTTTGATCTCCATATGAGATGCAACACAATGAAACCAGGCACTGGTCATTTTTAGTATCACATTAAAGCTTATTCATTTCCCTTTCTGTTGGTGAAAAACATCTTTGTTCTAGCTTGAGTACAAGACAAGATACTGGCAATTAAAAATGATGGGTGTGGTCTGCTGCTGCATCTGAATTTGCTGAGAAAATGGCTGATTAAATTTTGTTAATCCTTATTAACCCTCTGTTAGGTCAGGTCACTAAATAACATCTTTAAATGGGCATAGAAGGGTTTTCTGATTAAAAAAACAAAGTATTTGCACTAAAAGTTCACTCACTGCTGAAAAAAATTGTGATTTCTCCAATATAGTTTCAGTCTGACAAGTGCCTGATTTCTTCATGTTGCATCTCATATATATTTTACAAACAGCAAAGACTTTTTCCTATAACAAATGCTACTGTTGTTTCATAAAATTATGTACCTTATCTATATGTATACAGTATGGCATAAAAGTGTCCAAAGAGATAATATAGGGGTATCTGCGAATTGTAAATAAAATTCATTTTCATTCTCAACCTTTTCTGCTTTCCATAAACTTCACATGAATTTCTTTCAAGGACAACAAACAAAAATTATTGATTGAAATCCTAGTTTACCCCCAATTTTGCAAGTCCTCCTTAACACATCTTCATGTTTTATTTTCATAGCCTGTAAAAAATTCCCCAAAATTTCCACCAGTTTCACGCTGCTTGATCTATTCTACACTCATTAAAATGTCATTGTGCCCGTAGCCCTAGTCCACATTTAGGACACACCAATTCAGCTACGATTTCCAGATGATGGTACGGAAGCCTCCAAATGTTTAGAAACGAAATTTTTGTTAGTGACAAAATTAAAAATGACTTGATCGAGTAGGAAATGCCTGATTACAAGACATCAAAATACATGTATATTGCCCAAAGTAAAACTGGTATCAAGGGATAAGCCAGCAAAATGGTGACTGTTTCATACTCCACATCAGGTGGCAAAGCTGAACCCTAAAAGTTTAATTATTGCTACAAAGCTCAAATTTATCAGTCCATATAAAGCTGTGAAACACCATCTACTTTCTAGAAAATTTCTGCCATAGCAGATGCCAGATTTGAACTAAAATGGGTGCTGATATAAGGTATTAAGAAATTTTTAAAAAATGAAATCAACATCTGAATTAGCTATACCATCACAATTCACGATAAAAACCCTTTGATAACATACTGAGTTAAAAATTAATTGCCATTTAAACCTTCCCAGGCATTTCCTAAGCTGACATAGAATTCACATCAATTACATAATTATTTCTAGAAAAATTCAGTTTGAACAAAAATCCTATTGAATCTTTTCAGCTGAACTGAAAATTCCCTAAATAATACCAACCCACAATGAACATAACTTTAAAGATTAACACTTTTAAGAAAAAAATTCAATAATTGTGATCCTAAAACATTCAGTAAGTTGTAATTAAATTACAGCCTACCTCATTTGAGACTGGTGGGTTATCTGGAGGAAAGGGTTTTACCACGGCCACCTGTCTACGAGCAGGAACAGGTAAATGTTGATTATTAGAGCTTGGTCCCTCTGTTCGAATAATTTCACACTCTTCTTCACTACTCTCCCTACCACAGTTTGATTTCGAAGTTTTAAAAGAATCATCAGACTCGCTTTCTGAAACTACTAGGACATTTTCCACATTCAAATCTTGACGAGGTACTGTTTTTATTTCTGCTGATGGAGGTAGAGATGAATCTACTGATGCTGCCTCCTCAGGTGAAGTTGATCTAAGCCCAATTAAAGAATGGGTGCAATCATCATGATCTGACTCAGATGAGTCAATGTCCACTATTTCATTTGCTGCAAATTTTGGACCAGACTCTGTCATTTTAGCACTGTGTTGGTTAGAATATTGTTTTGGTTTTACTTTTGAATATTGGCTCGAGCTATCTCCAGGGTTACTATTAGAAGGTCCTTGGCTGCATATACTGTCAATACTCTGCTGCCTCTGAGACAATAAAGTATTTTGAGATGTCTGTGCATAGTTTGAGCTGTTTTCCTGATTTAATGTTTGGCCACAGGGTGAGATGTTTTCAGCATGCAAATGATCACTAAGACTTTGTACCTTTGCAATTTTTATAGTCAAAGTGTCTTCCTCTTCTGTATGAGGAATTTGCCATTCCAGCACTTTGTTGATGCTGTCAGGTGCAACATTGGATGGTAACTGGACAGCAGCTGATTTTACCTGAGCTGTTGGTATTACATAAGAACCCCCATAATCCTTCACCCGGAGGCTGTTCTCTGATGATGAAGATAAAAATATAACACTTTCATCATCCGACCTCTGTTTCTTTCTTCCACCATCTTCCACACATCGCATAATTTTCTGTGGAGTTCCCAAATTGACACAGCCAGCCAGAAATCTGTTCTGCTTACTACCAGGAGGAACTCGTGTAAAAGACAAACCCCACTCTCCAACACAAAACTTTCGTTTCCCTCTGCCTCGCGAGGTGTTTCCCTCAACACTTCCTAAGGTATAGTTAATGGGATAAATCTCTGATGTGGATGCCTGAGAGCTGCCTTGATCTCTATATCTTTTACATTTCAAAATCTCACGATCAACATCTGAATCTGGCGACCTTTGATCTCGTGTTTGTTCTGATCTGCATCCTGTTGAGCTGGAAGAAGGTGGTGGGCTTACATTTCTGCCTTGCAATATGGTGAAAGTCATGTCACATTCCCCTGGAGAATTTGCATCGCCACTTTCATCACTGCTGGAGTCACCATCAACATCCTCCATATATCCATTCTAGAAGGAAATGAAAATACAAGCAATTAATAACAACACTATATGAACTTAAGAGTGACTCATATGATGAGAAGAGAAGCTTTATCAATCTCTGATCATTAAGAAGCACTAAATGATTATCTATTGAAAATCTTTAATCCTCAGAATGTCAACCAGTCTATAAAGCTGCCAGTTTTATTATAATACAGAAGGCCATCCTATACAGGAGCTTGTGCCAAATACAATTTTATTGAACAAGAAGTCAATGACAAAGAGAAAGAAGATTAGATGAGTTAAAACACATAATGGGTTTCATATAGAACATATTCAATCTTTAATTTCAAAAGGAATCCTGATATATTGACCTCTTCAGGACCAGCAAACTGACATTGATATAAGAAAAGATCAATACAGGAGATCAAGACAACTTTGTTGTGATCGTGAAAGATGCCATTTTTTTCAGAAAAAAAAAAAAAAAAAGCCATAAAATGCCACCAAAAATGCAGAAAAATGCCCACTAAAAAAATGCAGATAACAGCAAAAAAATGGAGTCAAAATGTTATTCACAAAAAAAAAAAAAAAAAAAGAAAGTAGAGTCTTTAAAATAATTGGGTCACTTTTTTTTGTAGAATGACTACATAGTACATGTATGTAGATTATTAGCTACATAACAAACCAAATGAATATGGGTGTATGCACTTAATTAAAGTTCCATTCTATACTACGATTCATAAATCTTCCAGTGATGACTCTCATGTAGTAATAACAACTGAGGCTTTGTCTTTTCAAGTTCATCTTCCATAAAAGTAGAAAAGATAAGCATTATATATTGGCATTCTGTTGTCTGCTCCAGCAATTCCATTCCATAAATGATGACCTGGTATTTTACTGAGACTTTACAGCCTTTTTAAATACATGAACAAATTGATGTCAGAGGATTGGATCAACATGACAGGTCAGAAAAATCAAAGTGAAAGTCAATATCAACTCAGTTATTCACATTATTTCATTACATTCTCTAGGGTACTTTCTCTCTCTCTCTCTCATCCTGTCTTATACTCTGCATCTTTTTATTTCTTCCCCTGAATCCCTCCTCGTCTCTTGTTTTTGATATTTATACTCTGTTAAATTGTTCTAGTTTCAACAACGGTAGTATTGTTTTAACATGATTTTGGAGAGAAAAGACAAAAAGAAAAAATTAAGAAAGAAAGAAACAAAGAAAGAAATATATAAATAAACGAATATTAAATCAATAAACGAATAAATTTACAAAAGAGAAATGAAAGAAAGAGTTTTCTTGTTTATTGTTGTCTCCTTTTCACTGATACTCTCAGTTCTTAGTGAACTGATGAGACACAAAATCATTAAATTGAATTTCTGCTGAACAAGGTGTCGGATTGAAAAAGTTAGTTTGAGATTTTCTTTTCACAACATCAGATGCTCATACCAGCAATTTACCTACCACCCCCCCTTAATTATTCTTCATGTATGTATGATGGCATCTCACTTACAGACAAATAACGCTGCAGTGATGACTATGTGAGATATCTTGTTCTTTACATAGTTATGATATTGCTTTGAGTTTCCCTGCACCACAGTTCAGCTTTTTTATAACAGGAGCGCCTTGTCCATACAACACTATTTCAGGCTTCCAAGGATTTTCAAAAACTCAGTATGTCAATCTCTTTGTATCCCTGGAGTACTTCCATGGATCTGTTCTGCATGAGCGAAAAGTCTGACCAACAATAATCCACTGTTGGAGATAGCTGGGTGGGTTAAGAGCCAATTTCATGATATGATAGGGCGGTGTTAAGGCACAAACCGACAGATTTCGTCATTCATAATGTTGTCATTCCATATTGAAGTGAAATCAGCAGTCCAACTGTGCTGATATGCCTCCAAATGGGCTAATTTCACAATTGTAAAATCATAGACCGCATGCTAATTTTTGCTTGCTTCATTAAGTAGTAGAGCTATGGTCTTAAAGACACTGTGGATGCTGAAGTAATGAATTGTCAATATATTATCAATGTTATCTACAGTTATGATTTAGAACACTATCTTCTATACTGTTTTCTAGTCCTGTTGCAGCCACAGAAAACAAATGAAGACTCCAGTGGAAAAACCAGATAAGTCACATTTTTGTGAAAAATGAGTTATTGCTCCCACGTTATAAAGCACACCGCTAAGATTTGTTAACCAGAATAATAATTCGAAAAAACCAGGTAAGTTTCGCTTTAAAGAGAGTTTTTAAAAGGGTATACAGTGCAAAACCATAGACTTCTTTGCTTTAAGGGGGTAAGCGGGTGAAAATTTCAGATTGTTATTTCATCAGACTTAGAAGAGAAACTTTGACATGTTGTTGTATATGACTGGGAAAGATGTTTTTCAACTTTCAAATTTAAAAAAAAAAATGATGGTTTCCATGGAAATGGCGGCCATCTTGAAAAAAAACACTGATCGTAGAGTCTTAAAATTTCAAAAACTACTTTATCTACAGGGTTTTTATGGTGTCAAAACTTAGTTTAGGGTCATATTGGGGCAATAAGCTGGTTAGTTTTGTCCTTTTACACTTATCTAT